>JAVKPL010015582.1:0-129677 GCA_032173675.1 Gastrolobium villosum | reverse complement strand
TGGTGGAGTATGCTTAGGTGGAGCCATATACCATGCAATTGGGTAAGTTATTTCAACATTTCATTGGTTAAATTTTGAGTTTTGATAATTGCCCCTAAAGAGGGATTTTGTGATATGTGGTGTTAGAGAGCTCAAATGGAAAATGTCTATTAGATGATAATGTCTTAGAATGATGTATTAATGCTAGAAATGCAATGAAAATTTTAAGCGAAAAAAATGGATTTTTAACTTAGAAAAAAATTGATGCATGAAATGGAATTTTTGAGTTTTGTGTTAATGTGTGGTATAGTGAATTGTAGTGTGATTATATGATGTTAGGAAGTGATTATGTGAGTTGTGGGCCATAGGAATTGAGTGGAAATCCTTGGTTTGGACTAACCAAGATTAGGCCATTTATGTACAATTGAGCAAATGGATGTTTTAGAACACTTTGGTGTTGTGTTGTGTGATGGAAAAGTTATTAGATGGGTTGTGTGGTGATTGGCATGTGGAAGAATCAATGTAAAAATGATAAGTGTTGAAAGTGGCAAAATGTGCCTAAAGTGTAATAATTCGCAAAACGTTGCGAAAAAGTCGTAAAACCGTAAAACGGCGATTGAACTAGCCTTTGGGTAACCTAAGTAAGTGAAATAAAATGAGAAAGAAAATTTAGAAAAATAAAACCCAAAATAACACTATGTATGGCCGAACCATTAGTGGAGGGGAGAGGAAATCTGACGTTTTCTCGTTTTGACGTATTTTGAATAAAACTGACGGCTGTGCATGGTTGTACAGGTTGCCGTACGTGGATATAAACAGTGAAACAGTGGATTGCCCTTGGTCCTGGATCAAGTGGATTAAGTGCCCTGTGGTTTACAAATGTATGTTGAAATTCATGAGTGGATTCAAAGTTCTAAGGTGTTCCTCTGTGTAGGCGTTCCCTGTTCAAGCTGTAAGTGGAGTTCTGCGGAGCTCAGTGGAAGGAAAAAGAAAGGTAACCTCTTGGTACTGGGGCTTGTTCCCCTTTTGTGTTCCACCTTGCTAGTTGATGGCAATGGTAGGAAGTGTGTATGAGTAGTGTAGAACAGCATGAGCATGCATGTGCATTATCACAGTGGGTACTTATGTACCAGATCTCTGGCCAGTAGATATTTTTAGCCTTCGGGCAAGTGTTTCCGGACTGCCACTGGATAGGTCTCCGAGAGGGAGTTCCAGTTGACCCAGGGTCGTGGTGTGTTATCCGGATAGGAGCACACTAGGTTGTCTCGGGTGTATATGGTTGGAAGGGGTACCTTGGTGGGTTGTTCTATGAACACGCCAGGGGTAGTACCCATAGGCGTATAGCCGAGGACATGGCGTGGTATTGGTAGCTACCATCCCGCATGTCGTAGTTGTTCTGATATATCCCCCTTTCTCTAAATCCCTTGCTTTATCCCGTTTTATAACAGTGGTGTTGTTTTTATGCTATTTGTATACATCGAAGTGAACCATTGGGCGGAGTTTTCTCCAGAACCTCTTGGTTACTGAGATATATCCGTATATCTCACCCCGTCTCGGGGCATTATTTCAGGATGTACCAGTGGATATGGAGCAGCGGGCAAGAAGCCCGCATGATGATGAGTGGAGCAGTGGTGTATAGTTTAGATATCATGTCATTTTAGTTTATGGATTTATTTGGCAAGTGAAGTTTAATATGTAAATAATTGTAGTTTAAAGTTAAAGTTGTAAATGTAAATGTAATCCAGTGTTGTAAATGTACCATGGATGTATGTAATTTGATGGAAGGGCTTTAGGCCTATTATAGGTTTATGATTATCTTGCATTATGTTTTATGCATGAAATTGTTTAAACTGTTTATGTTTTATGTGTATATTGGATTGGGTTGTAAGTGCCCCAAGGCGTTGTTGGACCTTGTGTGTGCCACCCATTGGATTTTGCTGGATTTCAGGTGTAATAGTGGTGTTAAACAGGTTATGAAAATTTGGGGATTCTTGGAAATACAAAGGAAACTCTGGCGAATTTTCTGTAGAATTGGCAGTTTTTGGGTGAACTTTGGAGGAGCGTATCTCTCTCCATAGTGGTCCGATTGGGACGTGCCATACGCCATTTTGAAGCTTAAGATGTCCCCTACGTTGTGTCAAAAGCCTAGGTTCATTGGTGGTGTGCGCAGCCCATGGGGGCTGTTGTCACGCACTGCCCTGTTCTGGCCAGCACCAGTGGGCAGATTCGGGTCTGTGTTGGGAAATTAATTCCCGCTTCGTTACTTGGTCAAATTAAGCGTACGATATATCAAATCGAAGTTTGAGGTGTCTAGTTTATGGTGTAAAAGTTTGAGAGGCAGTGTCCTTGTGGTTAGGTGCAGTTTATTCCGTGAAGTTTGGACGTTTTAGGCTGTTTCGGAGTTGGTAGGCAATGTTGTTTGTCCAACTTCAAACGGCGATAACCGGAGCTCACGAGCTCGGAATCGAGTGTGTGATAGCTTTTTAGAAAGGTAAGTGAATAAGGAAAAAAGATAACCTGGAGTTTAAGTTTGGATTTTTATTTTGTGTTCGTAAAAAAACAAATTAGCAAATCCGGTTAAGTGGTAAAAACGTAAAAAGTGAGGAATTGGCTAAGTGGGTTTATGGGAACCCCTTAGTATCTTGTAGGTAATAAAATAAAGTGTATAAATAGTTAAGAAAGTCTTCCGCTAGTGTTTCAGTTACGGTCACAGCTTTTTATTATTACGCTTTTTATACTTTTACTGTTCGCGTAATAATCGGAAAAAGTTTACTCTCATTTTTATAAATGAACTGCTGTGATTGTAACTGCGCTTAATATCATAATTAATGTTAACAATACCGGTACGTAACGGGCTGTTACATATCCTTTTTCCAAATATCTATAGTTCTTTAGTTAGGGAAAAAGATAATTATATTTAAATGTCTGTTGTGTTTTTGTTTTGATATATGGCTGAACTAGGATATATCTAGAAGATTTTAACATTACCAAAATTTAAACTATTTATAGTTCTCTATTCTATGATCTTTGATAAAGATTTGTTCTAATAAATGCTGTTCTTGATTATGCATAATTGCTTTGATGTCCTGGTTATTAAAATTATAATATTAAATTAGTTATGTGTTCTAGATAAATAATCAGCTATATAATTATCTTCGCCTTTAATATGTTCAATATTAATTTTGTAACCATGATTAATAAATTTATCTTTTAATATTAACCATCTTCGTCTTCCAAGTTTATTTTCATTTAATTTATTATAAAATTTTACAATTGCTTCACAATCAGTTCGTAAAGAAAATTCTCTATTTACAATAAAAATTTCAAATGCATCTAAGCCTTTAATTACTGCTTCTATTTCATAGTCTATAGCACTAAGATTTTTTACTTTATGTTTACCACTAGCATACCTGCATATTTGTTCTGTTTCTTTTTCTGAATATTTATTAGGCTTTTTTCTCAACTCAGCTCCCCATCCTAATTCTGATCCATCTGTTACTACTATTCTATAATCTGTATTAAGTGGTAATGTTAAAGGAGGTAAATCTTTTACTAATTCTTTTATTTGTCTAACCAATTTTTTATCTTCATTATTAAAATATCTTTGTCCTTTTATTGATGCTTTACTATATAATGGCCCTAAATATTTGCCAAAATCTTTTATAAAATTTCTAGCATAATTACACAATCCTAAAAATCTTTGTAGTGTTTTTAAATCTTTTAAATCTTCAGGAAATTCTATAATTTTCTGGGAAATATGAGGTTGTAGTTTCATAGTACCTTCTCCTAATTCTAATCCTAAATATTTAATATAAGTCTTTCCTAATTCCATTTTCTTTTTACTAATTATAATTCCATGTTTAACAAACTCAGAGAATATTACATGTAAATGTCCTATATATTCTTTTATATTTTTACTATATACTAGAATATCATCTATATATACTATACAGAATTGTTTATGTTTTAGGAAAATTTCATCCATTCTTCTTTGATATATGCTTGGTGCATTTTTAAGCCCAAAAGGCATTACTAACCATTCAAAATGCCCTAAGGGTGTTGTGAAAGCCGTCCATTCTATACTTTCTTCTTTTAATTTAAAATGATGGAAACCGCTTTTACAATCAAATTTACTGAATATTTTACAATCTTGTATATGAGAAATTAAAGTATCTTTGTCTGGAATATTATATGCATCTTCTATAGTGTTATCATTTAATCGTTTATAATTAATGACCATTCTGCTTTTTCCTCGAACTATTTCACTATGTTTCTTTACTATAAATGCTGCTGATCTGTGTCTACTATCTGATTTCCTAATTAATCCTAATTTACTCAATTCTTCTATATGAAGATTAAAATCTTTTTCATCTATCATAGTATGTTTAATACTTTTAGTAGATATTCTTATATCTGGATTTTTTAATTTTATTTCACACATAGGTTTATCTATATCCCAATATTTTAAGGGGTTATCTCCAAATATTTCTAATTTTTCTAATTTACTAATAACATCTTGTATATCACTATTTTCTAATATATTATAAGCTTGTATAGGATTAAAAAATTCATTAAAATCTTCTAAATCTATTATTACACAATTATCTTCAATATCTAAATAATCTATTTCTAAAAATTCTTCCTCTTTTATAGGTTGATTAATTTTACATTGTCCTTTTATTGGACAATCACATTCAGATTTTCTTTGTTTATTTAAAGAATTATTCCATTCATTTCTATTTTGTTTTGCTATTTTCTTTTCAGAATTATTTTTCTTTTCTTTATAATCTATAATTAAAGGGTCTTTTCTTTTCACTTGTATTGGTGTTAATATTGAACTTCTAAATATTTCTAAATTATTTTGTGTAAGGAGCATTCCTCCAGAGTCTTCTAATAAAAATCTTAATCCTATTATTAAACTTAATCCTATATCTAATGGTCTTGCTACTACTTCGGTAAAGGAATAATAGTCTGAATATTCACCACATTGAGTTAAAAATCCTATTTGTGCTGGCTTAAGTTGATATTTATGTTTTGTAGTATTATTATTTATATTTGTTGATACTATAATACGATCTGTTTGTTCATAATCTTCTTGTTCTAATATCTTTTGATCTATTACATTTCTAGTACACCCTGTATCTATCATAGCTCTTATATAAAATATTTTTCCATTTTCTAATTTTAATTTGCAATCTACTTTTATTTCTTTTAATAGTTTTTTATTATCACATATAAATCTTATAGGTTCGGTTATCTTAGAGATTTCTTTACTTTGTTCTCTCATTTCTTCTATTTGTTCTACACATAACATTTGTGGTTGGGAGCCTTGATATAAATAGTCTTCTAATCCTTGTAATCTTTCATTTTGTTTTGTTATTATTTCTTTCAATTCACTTATCTCACTATATAATATGGTAATATGATCTTGCAATGCTTTTACTTCTGTTTGCATAATGTATATCTTTTTAGTATCTTTTTCTTGTAAATTCATAATTTGTTTTCCTTTGTCTTCTTTTTGAGGTACACATCTATTACACCTTTCTTCAAAACAATTACTACATTGATACTTGTTTTCCATACTAGGATATAATTTACATGTTGTGCAACATTTATATAGACTTTCTTTTCTATATTCCCAATTATGTTCTTTACATTCTGGAAATACATTCATATAACTTGATATTCTTTCTATGAATTCATCATTGTCTGAGGAATCATTATTTACTGCTATGATTTCAGAACATACACTATATATATTTTCTGTATCACTAATATGTTCATCTATATTAATTAAGTTTAAATTTGTTTTTTCTACTAAATAGGCTTCTCTACTTTCCATATTTTTCCTATAAGGACATTTTATAGAAAAGTGCCCTTCATTTGCACATGTGAAACATTTTAGTTTATTTTTATAACTTCTTTCAGGATGATATTTTCTTACATTTCTTTGTTTATTTAAATAAGGCTTTTTTGCTTCTGTCTTGAGAATAAACTTTTTCCGATTATTACGCGAACAGTAAAAGTATAAAAAGCGTAATAATAAAAAGCTGTGACCGTAACTGAAACACTAGCGGAAGACTTTCTTAACTATTTATACACTTTATTTTATTACCTACAAGATACTAAGGGGTTCCCATAAACCCACTTAGCCAATTCCTCACTTTTACGTTTTTACCACTTAACTGGACTTGCTAATTGTTTTTCTACGAACACAAAATAAAAATCCAATCTTAAAATCCAGGTTATCTTTTTTCCTTATTCAATTACCTTTCTAACAAGTTATCACACACTCGATTCCGAGCTCGTGAGCTCCGGTTATCGCCGTTTGAAGTTGGACAAACAACATTGCCTACCAACTCCGAAACAGTCTAAAAACGTCCAAACTTCACGGAATAAACTGCACCTAACCACAAGGACACTGCCTCTCAAAATTTTACACCATAAACTAGACACCTCAAACTTCGATTTGATATATCGTACGCTTAATTTGACCAAGTAACGAAGCGGGAATTAATTTCCCAACACAGACCCGAATCTGCCCACTGGTGCTGGCCAGAACAGGGCAGTGTGTGACAACAGCCCCCATGGGCTGCGCACACCACCAATGAACCTAGGCTTTTGACACAACGTAGGGGACATCTTAAGCTTCAAAATGGCGTATGGCACGTCCCAATCGGACCACTATGGAGAGAGATACGCTCCTCCAAAGTTCACCCAAAAACTGCCAATTCTACAGAAAATTCGCCAGAGTTTCCTTTGTATTTCCAAGAATCCCCAAATTTTCATAACCTGTTTAACACCACTATTACACCTGAAATCCAGCAAAATCCAATGGGTGGCACACACAAGGTCCAACAACGCCTTGGGGCACTTACAACCCAATCCAATAAACACTTAAAACATAAACATTTTCATGCATAAACCATAATGCAAGTAATCATAAACCTACAATGGGCCTAAAGCCCTTCCATCACATTACATACATCCATGGTACATTTACAATACTGGATTACATTTACATTTCCAACTTTAACTTTAAACTACAAATATTTCATATTACAACATCACTTGCCAAATACATACATAACTAAAATGACATGAAACTAAACTTAGCCAAAATAACATGAACATAATGCTAATGGACTCCTCCTACATACATATACATGTTCATGCTCTAAGTCTAGCCTGGGCCAAATGGCCACCAAAAAGTACACTATACACCACCGCTCCACTCGTCATCATGCGGGCTTCTTGCCCGCTTCTCCGTGTCCACTGGTACATCCTGAAATAAATGCCCCGAGACGGGGTGAGATATACGGATATATCTCAGTAACCAAGAGGTTCTGGAGAAAACTCCACCCAATGGTTCACTTCGATGTATACAAATAGCATAAAACAACATCACTGTTATAAAACGGGATAAAGCAAGGGATTTAGAGAAAGGGGGATATATATCAGAACAACTACGACATGCGGGATGGTAGCTACCAATACCACGCCATGTCCTCGGCTATACGCCTATGGGTACTACCCCTGGCGTGTTCATAGAACAACCCACCAAGGTACCCCTTCCAACCATATACACCCGAGACAACCTAGTGTGCTCCTATCCGGATAACACACCACGACCCTGGGTCAACTGGAACTCCCTCTCGGAGACCTATCCAGTGGCAGTCCGGAAACACTTGCCCGAAGGCTAAAAATATCTACTGGCCAGAGATCTGGTACATAAGTACCCACTGTGATAATGCACATGCATGCTCATGCTGTTCTACACTACTCATACACACTTCCTACCATTGCCATCAACTAGCAAGGTGGAACACAAAAGGGGAACAAGCCCCAGTACCAAGAGGTTACCTTTCTATTTATCCGTCCACTGAGCTCCACACACTTAAAACTTTGATAGCTTGATACACATATCCTGTGTAAACCACATCACTTACCTCAATCCACTTGATCCAGGACCAAGGGCAATCCACTGTTTCACTGTTCCAAGTTTATATCCACGTACGGCAACCTGTACAACCATGCACAGCCGTCAGTTTCAGTCAAAATACGTCAAAACGCGAAAACGTCAGATTTCCTCTCCCCTCCACTAAGGGTTCGGCCTACATAGTGTTATTTTGGGTTTTATTTTTCTAAATTTTCTTTCTCATTTTATTTCACTTACTTAGGTTACCCAAAGGCTAGTTCAATCGCCGTTTTACGGTTTTACGACTTTTTCGCAACGTTTTGCGAATTATTACACTTTAGGCACATTTTGCCACTTTCAACACTTATCATTTTTACATTGATTCTTCCACATGCCAATCACCACACAACCCATCTAATAACTTTTCCATCACACAACACAACACCAAAGTGTTCTAACACATCAATTTGCTCAATTGTACATAAATGGCCTAATCTTGGTTAGTCCAAACCAAGGATTTCCACTCAATTCCTATGGCCCACAACTCACATAATCACTTCCTAACATCATATAATCACACTACAATTCACTATACCACACATTAACACAAAACTCAAAAATTCCATTTCATGCATCAATTTTTCCTAAGTTAAAAATCCATTTTTTTCGCTTAAAATTTTCATTGCATTTCTAGCATTAATACATCATTCTAAGACATTATCATCTAATAGACATTTTCCATTTGAGCTCTCTAACACAACATATCACAAAATCCCTCTTTAGGGTCCATAATCCAAATTCAAAAATCAACCAATGAAATGTTGAAATAACTTACCCAAGTGCAAGGTATTTGGCTCCTCCTAAGTATACTCCACCATTGGAGCATGAAAAAGCTTCATGAACACACTTTCTCCCAAAATTTCGGATCTGAGTTTGGTGCAGATCTCCCCAAATACGCGGTTTCAAGGCTCAATAGTGGTACCAATGGGTTCAGAAGGTGTTTTCCATCAAGATTCAAGACAAGAATCGTTGAATTCGGTGGAGAAATGGCCAAGTTATGGCCAAAGGAAATTTTGCATCAAAAATGGTGGGGAGGGGCTGCATGTGCGTTTTTTAGAGAGAGAAGAAAAGGAGAGGATGATGAATAGTGAAGGTGGTGAGGTGGCTAAGTGAAACTTAAGTGGGCGGGTCCCACGCGATTTAAAACTCATCCGAATTTCTCTCCGATTTCACTAAAATTTCATAAATTCAAAACTTATTTAGAAACTCTAATTTTTAACATTGACCATTGTCCCTTAATTATACTTTATCAGATGAATCCGGAGTTTTCCGGTAATTCGGAGAAAACACTATTTTAAGCTATTGCGCGCGCCATTGGCACGCTTCCACAAACTGACTTAAATTCATCAAATATTATCAGAAATCATATTTCTTATTCCTATGGACCATTTAAAATCAATATTTGAAACCTAGAGCTCAAAATTCCACTGGCACGTTTTACGGTGCAATCTGACTGCGGTATTTTTACCCGCGAAAAACACTATTCACTGATTTTTCTGAAACTTGCCTATCCACTCAATTTTTCGTTCTGAATCCATTTCCAGGCTTATTTTTATCATCTGAGACCTCCTGCTCAATTTTTTACCTTCCTAGGGTTGCGTGTTGGCTAATTACCGTTTTGCCCTTTCTTTGTATTTTGGCCTATCCTTTGGGATTTTCACTAATCCTTCACTTAATTTCTCACTTAACACTTTAATTACTTATTTTAGAATTGTGAGGTGTTATAATCACCCCACCTTTTAGAATTTTGTCCGCAAAATTACATCTTAACGGTCCCGTAACACGGGGTGTAATCGAAAATCTCATTTCTGCGGTATCCATGATTACTTCGTCCTTTACAAACTTGATAACTTCGGGTATCTGACCCCTTAACTCATTATATCTTTCACTGTTTCCTTAAACCACTGTTGCTTTTTCACTCACTGTAGTTCATCATATACTCATTTTACACTTGTCATTTATGGTGCCACGACCTTCAATTCGCAATACTTTAAGCTCTTCACGGCTTACGGTTACACTTTCACCAATTCATCGGTAATAGACGACCACATTACAATTTGCCTGTCTCACTTCATCTCATTTTCATCTTCATCTGTCTTTCTGACCCAATGCCGTTCCCCAAACATCTCTAGTTGTTTCCATAATAGGCTCTAATTGTTTTCATGTATCTTCACACTTTCTTTAGCACTTAACTCTTTTCGTTGTCCTCACTGTTTCAACCATACTCAAACATACTAGTCCTTTCCATTACTGTCACTGCTCTTATGATTTCATTGTTTTCTTAGCTTTCACCGAAGCACATCCTTTCTAGTTTCAAGGGCACTTTGTCGTTTCTTATGATTTCGACTCACATTAATTTCTATACTCATATACTTTATTTTTCCTTGTCACGTGTCTTCACCTCTTCTTAGGTACTCACTACTATATTTTCTCCTTGTGATACGAAACTAACAACCCTCACAATAGTTTATCTCTTCGATTAACCTTTTAAGGTCTTCTAACCACACACACTCCTGAATCTTTCCATCTAGTAATCATATTCATAATTTTCTTTCACTGTTACTCTTTTCATTAACTGAACCATCTCAACTTTATCAACTCAGTCAGCTCAATTCTATACTCAGACCTCTCACGGTCTAAACACAACACTCATCAATGACCTCCATATCGAGGACTCATGCTTAATATTTTCACCCACTAACTATTTTCAACTTTCATTCCACTCCGATGTTACAACTTAACCTTATGTTCCACTCATTTATACCACTTTCTCGAAATCATCATCATTTAATCCTGGATGTCAAACTCAAAACACTATTACTTACAGCTTTACTCACTTCCACTAAACACTTTGGAACAAATCAATTTCCGACCCACTTCACTATTAACTGATGGACTATTCAAAATGCCATCTTTCTCATATACAAGTCCTATTCACTAGGAATCCTTGACACTTAATTATCAAATCACTTAAAATTTATTCCATTATTGCCACCACTTCTATAATTTACCACCAGTTGGTATATCAGTCTCTCAGAATATTCAAAATTACCACAAACACTCGTCCATACCTCATTAGTACTTAATCAAAACATCATCAACATTGTGCATTTTCCACACACTTTCCACCATAAGTGGCATATGCGATTATATATAACACTTCTCAATCTACTTTACCAGCAAAACCAAGCTATTCACTTTTTGGTAATCAATTACAACTATAGTTCCCATCTATGAATACACGTTCGCACTTGACTCTATTTCAATTTATCTTTTCCTTAGGGCTAACACTTTACTGTTTTAACCTGAAATCTTGATCATCACTAGCCTTCCTAGAAGGACACTTACTCATTCTGTCAACTTTAACTCACTTATCATCCCTTTTTGGTCATAAGACGAGGGTTCCAACTACTTACTACTTCACTTAGAGACAAAATTTATTTCATCAAACTTACTTTACACCCACAATAGTGCTTCACTATCACACTTCGAAGTTCTTGCACACTAAGCCACAACTCTTATATCCAAACCTGACATACTATTGTCCATTTACAAATATATATCCTCGCATCTTGCGTTAACCATATGGAAAAACTCTCCCAATACAGTGGGTAACAACATTCACAGGTTTAACCCCTCGAGCTCTTGCTGTCCTAAGGGCCCCAGATGCCATGACCGACCGATCAGAGAATCCACCCATATGATCCATGCCGTAAAAATGACTTACTACTAGTTGTCCCTATTCTAAGGCATCCCCCAAATGTTTCTTCTTTGAGCATTTACATAAATTATCTCTACCATACTAACCGTTACACCAATGTGGAATACTTCCTCGTTTCTCATTACTCATATCAAATACTACTAGTCTCCGGGAACTTAACCCGCACCGAGATAGCTATACACTCCTGGCACATAGGCCCCCACTGAGATCTCCCTACTATCAAATCATATTACATGCACCCAGTGCACAGAGAAATTTATACTCATAATACATCTGTATATAACAGCAAACTGGTACACCGTGCACTCCCGATCACACATGAACCCAGTCCATTTGGTGTCTGTATCACCTCTGTATATAACATCAAAACTGTTCTGTATTACCACATGGGCTGCCCCCATAATCTTAGTAGTAGTGGTATAATATACACCTGTTACATATAAGTTAATTCATCTTACTCTCTCGTGTCATTCTTCTCACTGGTAGTTTACTTTCGTTTCGGTTACCCCTCTGACCTGGTTTATAACATAATCATGGTTATAATAATCCACATTCTCTTCGTAATTTCGTACACATCTTCTAACTCGTAATAGTTCCTTCTGTCTTGTTACCGTTCAGTCCGTAGTCCATTATCTCTTCCTTGCTTATTCTTCTCACAGATTGTTTACTCTTTTACTTTGACTAATCACTTGCCATGGTTCATAACATAATCCCTAATCCATAATTGCTAAATTTTCTCAAAGTTCTGTACACATCTCAATTTCTCAGTATAAGTTTCACATTTCCCATCACACAGGGATCTTCCAATCATTTCCGTCGAATCACAGATAACTACTTCACCTCAATCCTTGCACTGAATTTATACATCATTTCACTAACAAATCTTATCATTTTCATCTTGAATTACACATTAAGTCTCTTGCTGACCACAATATTCCACACTCTCTGCACACTTTACACATCAGTTCTTTCATTAACCTCTTACTTTCGCACTTTATTGTCACTTGGTTCCTATACTAATCACTTGATTTCACATTAAGTTTTACCTTCACTCATTCTCTAATCATACCATCTCAACTTATTGTTATGCAACAATAACTCACAACTTATGCCACCGTTCTAGTCCATTGCCCATCACGGCTCACATAACATATGCTCAATACTGTAGAGCAACTCATCAATTTTCCTGATCACTTCCACCCTTGGTGGTTGTAAAATATCCTTTTACCTTGAAAATACCTCTACTCCGTCTACCACTCCGTATCAAATACCAATATTTTCATAAGCGCACTACTATTAGTAGTACTATACATATACCACAAGATCATAATTTCTTTACAATTCTCATTACTTTCGTACAATGACTGTACATCTCAACCATCCTGTTCCTTTATCACTGATACGCCTGCCAATCTGAGTCGACCTCCACTAACTGCAATAGTGTCTTCATGGTACATAGATCTTGTGTCATCCATGGCAATTCCTTCACTTTTCCTCATACATATTACACATAATAATATACTCATCCTTAGTTCACCTCACTTGTGTTTAGTCAACACAACCTCTTTATGGAATTTACTCCCATATTTCAATATCTCTCACATTATCAATCTATCAGCATCATACTTTCAAGTGGTCAAATCTCGTAGGATTACTCATCGAATATTCTATTTGCTTCTCTGCTTGGACCATCCCAATTCATTCAAGTGCACCGCACTTGTCCTGGTCTCATAACTGCTAATCAAACATGACGTGTTTAACTCACGCATACGAATATCTGTTCCCTTTTCTCAATAATTCTTCAGGTTCAAAACCTCTCGCCTTGATGAAGTCTATTCACCAAGACCACTTGTACATAATTGTCTTACTATACTACACATATACTTGGAATTTCACCAATCTCATAAGCTCATCTCTGTTATATGTTTATCTTTCATAGTACTGCAAGGTTCGTCTATGCTCATATTGTACATATCATAAATTGTACACCACTGTTGCTTATAATACACTTTTCTCTTGACTTTCATCGAAGTCAGATATAATATTTATGTCTGTTCTTTTATGCCTTCTAATATTCATACTTGACTTACTGCCATCCTTTGTCCATGGAGCAGTTAACACTGCAGCCACAACATCAGGCTAAAGACTCACACTCGGTGCTTCAAGGTTACTACGCAGGCTTCTTACGATGACCACACATGTAACACAAAGGAATGGATTGATCAGACCCACACTAAGGAATTACATATACAGTAATCGATAAGAATCTACATACAACTATGTAGCACATAACACATCTATATATATTATCAGAGTTCCCTAACAAAACTGCTCTGATACCATAAAATGTAACAGCCCGTTACGTACCGGTATTGTTAACATTAATTATGATATTAAGCGCAGTTACAATCACAGCAGTTCATTTATAAAAATGAGAATAAACTTTTTCCGATTATTACGCGAACAGTAAAAGTATAAAAAGCGTAATAATAAAAAGCTGTGACCGTAACTGAAACACTAGCGGAAGACTTTCTTAACTATTTATACACTTTATTTTATTACCTACAAGATACTAAGGGGTTCCCATAAACCCACTTAGCCAATTCCTCACTTTTACGTTTTTACCACTTAACCGGACTTGCTAATTTGTTTTTCTACGAACACAAAATAAAAATCCAAACTTAAACTCTAGGTTATCTTTTTTCCTTATTCACTTACCTTTCTATCAAGCTATCACACACTCGATTCCGAGCTCGTGAGCTCCGGTTATCGCCGTTTGAAGTTGGACAAACAACATTGCCTACCAACTCCGAAACAGTCTAAAAACGTCCAAACTTCACGGAATAAACTGCACCTAACCACAAGGACACTGCCTCTCAAAATTTTACACCATAAACTAGACACCTCAAACTTCGATTTGATATATCGTACGCTTAATTTGACCAAGTAACGAAGCGGGAATTAATTTCCCAACACAGACCCGAATCTGCCCACTGGTGCTGGCCAGAAACAGGGCAGTGCGTGACAACAGCCCCCATGGGCTGCGCACACCACCAATGAACCTAGGCTTTTGACACAACGTAGGGGACATCTTAAGCTTCAAAATGGCGTATGGCACGTCCCAATCGGACCACTATGGAGAGAGATACGCTCCTCCAAAGTTCACCCAAAAACTGCCAATTCTACAGAAAATTCGCCAGAGTTTCCTTTGTATTTCCAAGAATCCCCAAATTTTCATAACCTGTTTAACACTACTATTACACCTGAAATCCAGCAAAATCCAATGGGTGGCACACACAAGGTCCAACAACGCCTTGGGGCACTTACAACCCAATCCAATAAACACTTAAAACATAAACATTTTCATGCATAAACCATAATGCAAGTAATCATAAACCTACAATGGGCCTAAAGCCCTTCCATCACATTACATACATCCATGGTACATTTACAATACTGGATTACATTTACATTTCCAACTTTAACTTTAAACTACAAATATTTCATATTACAACATCACTTGCCAAATACATACATAACTAAAATGACATGAAACTAAACTTAGCCAAAATAACATGAACATAATGCTAATGGACTCCTCCTACATACATATACATGTTCATGCTCTAAGTCTAGCCTGGGCCAAATGGCCACCAAAAAGTACACTATACACCACCGCTCCACTCGTCATCATGCGGGCTTCTTGCCCGCAGCTCCGTGTCCACTGGTACATCCTGAAATAAATGCCCCGAGACGGGGTGAGATATACGGATATATCTCAGTAACCAAGAGGTTCTGGAGAAAACTCCACCCAATGGTTCACTTCGATGTATACAAATAGCATAAAAACAACACCACTGTTATAAAACGGGATAAAGCAAGGGATTTAGAGAAAGGGGGAATATATCAGAACAACTACGACATGCGGGATGGTAGCTACCAATACCACGCCATGTCCTCGGCTATACGCCTATGGGTACTACCCCTGGCGTGTTCATAGAACAACCCACCAAGGTACCCCTTCCAACCATATACACCCGAGACAACCTAGTGTGCTCCTATCCGGATAACACACCACGACCCTGGGTCAACTGGAACTCCCTCTCGGAGACCTATCCAGTGGCAGTCCGGAAACACTTGCCCGAAGGCTAAAAATATCTACTGGCCAGAGATTTGGTACATAAGTACCCACTGTGATAATGCACATGCATGCTCATGCTGTTCTACACTACTCATACACACTTCCTACCATTGCCATCAACTAGCAAGGTGGAACACAAAAGGGGAACAAGCCCCAGTACCAAGAGGTTACCTTTCTATTTATCCGTCCACTGAGCTCCGCAGAAACTCCACTCATAGCTTGATACACAGGGAACGCCTCAATCCACTTGATCCAGGACCAAGGGCAATCCACTGTTTCACTGTTCCAAGTTTATATCCACGTACGGCAACCTGTACAACCATGCACAGCCGTCAGTTTCAGTCAAAATACGTCAAAACGCGAAAACGTCAGATTTCCTCTCCCCTCCACTAAGGGTTCGGCCTACATAGTGTTATTTTGGGTTTTATTTTTCTAAATTTTCTTTCTCATTTTATTTCACTTACTTAGGTTACCCAAAGGCTAGTTCAATCGCCGTTTTACGGTTTTACGACTTTTTCGCAACGTTTTGCGAATTATTACACTTTAGGCACATTTTGCCACTTTCAACACTTATCATTTTTACATTGATTCTTCCACATGCCAATCACCACACAACCCATCTAATAACTTTTCCATCACACAACACAACACCAAAGTGTTCTAACACATCCATTTGCTCAATTGTACATAAATGGCCTAATCTTGGTTAGCCCAAACCAAGGATTTCCACTCAATTCCTATGGCCCACAACTCACATAATCACTTCCTAACATCATATAATCACACTACAATTCACTATACCACACATTAACACAAAACTCAAAAATTCCATTTCATGCATCAATTTTTTTTTCTAAGTTAAAAATCCATTTTTTTCGCTTAAAATTTTCATTGCATTTCTAGCATTAATACATCATTCTAAGACATTATCATCTAATAGACATTTTCCATTTGAGCTCTCTAACACAACATATCACAAAATCCCTCTTTAGGGTCCATAATCCAAATTCAAAAATCAACCAATGAAATGTTGAAATAACTTACCCAATTGCACGGTATATGGCTCCACCTAAGTATACTCCACCATTGGAGCATGAAAAAGCTTCATGAACTCACTTTCTCCCAAAATTTCGGATCTGAGTTTGGTGCAGATCTCCCCAAATACGCGGTTTCAAGGCTCAATAGTGGTACCAATGGGTTCAGAAGGTGTTTTCCATCAAGATTCAAGACAAGAATCGTTGAATTCGGTGGAGAAATGGCCAAGTTATGGCCAAAGGAAATTTTGCATCAAAAATGGTGGGGAGGGGCTGCATGTGCGTTTTTTAGAGAGAGAAGAAAAGGAGAGGATGATGAATAGTGAAGGTGGTGAGGTGGCTAAGTGAAACTTAAGTGGGCGGGTCCCACGCGATTTAAAACTCATCCGAATTTCTCTCCGATTTCACTAAAATTTCATAAATTCAAAACTTATTTAGAAACTCTAATTTTTAACATTGACCATTGTCCCTTAATTATACTTTATCAGATGAATCCGGAGTTTTCCGGTAATTCGGAGAAAACACTATTTTAAGCTATTGCGCGCGCCATTGGCACGCTTCCACAAACTGACTTAAATTCATCAAATATTATCAGAAATCATATTTCTTATTCCTATGGACCATTTAAAATCAATATTTGAAACCTAGAGCTCAAAATTCCACTGGCACGTTTTACGGTGCAATCTGACTGCGGTATTTTTACCCGCGAAAAACACTATTCACTGATTTTTCTGAAACTTGCCTATCCACTCAATTTTTCGTTCTGAATCCATTTCCAGGCTTATTTTTATCATCTGAGACCTCCTGCTCAATTTTTTACCTTCCTAGGGTTGCGTGTTGGCTAATTACCGTTTTGCCCTTTCTTTGTAAACTTACCCGTTAAGTTAGAGGGGTAAGTGATAAAAAAAATTTAAGCTAGGAGTAAATGATTCAAATTTCAGAGGGGTAAGTGATTCCGATAAAATTTACAGTTTTTTTTTTTTTGAAAGTTTTCCAAAAATGTAATATAAACTTTTCCATGAAACTTGAAATCAATTTTTTTCTCTCAAGGTTTTACCTTTGTAACGGATATAAATATGTGAATGCCTCCAAAAGAGGTCACACAATTTTTCTAAAAGAAATCATAATTCATAATATACCATTACTTAAATTTGACATCACAATAAAAGTATGAACAATCATATCATTATAGTAAATCTTGAAAATATAAGTTATACAAATTTCTATCGTATGAAATTTACCATGATAATTTAAATATAAATTAAAGACACAACATATCAATATAATGAATGTGCAAAAATATAAATAAACATTTAAGTATATACATATATGATATTTATCACATTTATAGCATTATATATATATATATATATATATATATATATATATATATATATATATATATCCATGCATAAATATATAATTATAATATGCAACAATATAAATTGCAGATAAGTAAATTACGACGGTTATTATTTTAACAAATCAAACTCATTAATTAATTATTAATTCATAATAAATGATAACGGTTGATTTTCGTCAATCAACGGTTATTATTTCCACAAATCAAAATCATTAATTAATTATTAATTCACAATAAATAATAACCGTTGATGGACGGAAATTAATAGTTAATATATGATAGTAACATTGATAGTAACATTATTTGTTAGTAAAAATATTCTATTCCTATATCAAAATAACATTGTTATGAGATTTATATTTTGAAAAAAAGAAAGAAAGAAGTTATCATCATCCGTAGCATTCATTTTCATAATTTCTTATATTATCATGCTTCTTCTCTCTCAATTTTTTTTTCTCCCATTCTCCTTTAACAGAGTTTTCTCTAACATTTCTCAAGATCCTTCACTCATTGATTTCTCTAAATTTTGAAGCAATGACCAATGGTTCTCTTAGCATCTATTTACGGGAAAAGTTTTATCATGCAAATGATAAAAGTAATCATAAAATATTATTAACACAACAATTATTCACAAACTTCTCCATGCGAGTTTCTTGAAGTTTTGTTTTTAGATTCAACAACTTCACATGATTTTTGCATTATATGTTCGAAGGGACTCTAAACGTGATCATTAAAAGATAATTGAAAGAAACATAAAATAATACACTTGAATGCAATAATTCATCACCAATTATTATTATTGAAAACTAAGGGGGCGTTTGGTTGAGGAGAAATTTTTTGAATACTAGGAAAATGTAATTGATAGGAAAATGGTTGGAAAGTGAGTTTGGTAAGAAAATGTAAAAAAAGTTGTTTGGTAGGCCAAAATAATACTGGGAAAATTGAGTGAAATTCCTGAATGTGTGTTTGGTTGAAAATAAAATATTGATGGGAAAATTTATTAAAATTACAAAATAACCCTTTTAGAAATAACCCTTTATGAGATTGGTTTTAGGGTTTTATGTTTATCATGTAACATAACACAACTTCATTTTCCTACACACACATTAAAGAGGTGGGGTCCACATATTTTTCTTTCTCTTTCATCATTCCACTTTCTCTCTCCCTTTTTGTTGTGAGTGTTGGAAACAAAAGTTCAATTATGTAACATAACATTAATAAAACCCTTGGTTTTAATGTTATCAAATACAGAATAATATCATCTAATATGATATTATACAAAACACAATATAATATTAAAATTTCATTAAAACTTATAATATCGAACGTTATCTTTTAATTAATTATTAATTCACAATTGCATGGTGCATAGGGAAAGCCATAGGGAACGAACAGGGAAACAGACCCAGTGACCCCTCTTTCAAAACCGTAATCAGAAAAAATCTTCACTCTTCTCTGTTTTCTTTCTTCAGCTTCGAAAACCGTAAACTTCAAGTGGTTGTTACGGTTACCAATAATGGGGGAACGAGAAAGAAGAGCGAGGGTTCAGGAAGCGACGATGTCGAAGAAGGTTCGATGAAGAAAGCAATAATGAAGAAAAAGAACAAGGAGGAGTTGCTTCCTTCGATGATCAAAAACAAGGAAAATAGATCAGAGGTTCATGCCAAGGCCAAGCATTAGAAGAAGCTCGAGGGGTAATATAGTCACCGATTATACCACTTTTTGAACTTCTCCAGATTCTACCTTTCAGGAAGCAATCCTCAACAGTACTTTTCAGACAAATCACTTGCAATTATCGATAGATAGGCAACAAGGAAAGATGGGTAAAATTTATGAAAACTGTGAACCAAACGTGGAGTAATGAAAACGCAAGAATCACTTCCCCAGAAAACTTCAACAAACTCCTAAAACAAACACCCCCTATGGGAGTTACAAAGAAAGGGGTAGTTTTGTCCTAAATTTACTAACTATGTTAAATTGTTAAAAGATTAATGTATAAGGGGATTAATTGTTTGAATTAAATGTTGAGGGTGGTTTCATAAAACAACACCTAAGCATAAGCTGGTTTCATATAAGAGTTTATTGTTTGTTATATTATAGTAGGATATAAATTTATCTCCTACATATATAAAATGGTGTGGGTGAGAGAAAAAGAAAAAGTATTGACTCCACAAATTTTTATGTATGTAAGATATAAAATTTATTAAATAGTTAAAGAGAAATATAGTCAAAGAGAAATAAAAATATTTCATTCATGTAAAAAAAACTCAGTAAATGAATACGTAAACAGACCGTGCATTTTTTGTTTTTTATTTTGGTAGACAGCAGACCGTGCATTTACTTAATGGGTTAGTCAATTTACCTCGCAAGTAAAATGCGGTGATCCAAATTGGCTTCTGTTATTTTTAAGTTGATAATTTTAAAACTCATTTTGAATAAATCAAGAAATTTAATGGACTGATTCAATATATTTGGTTCGTGAGTCCTAAGTAGGATACCATTTTCTTTATTTACCAAAAAAAAAAGATACCCTTTTTTTTACTTTTTTGGACAGAAGAATGTTTCCCCGCCAAGCTGGAGTTTGTTTCATGTACATTGGAACATAGGTGCCTAAACTGCGATTGTGGCTCGTGACTAATGTAATCATAGCCTTTAATTGCAAGCACAGATCCCTAGTTTAACAAACTCTGATGTTATCATAAAATAGGAAAAATATTAATCATTTTAAATGACATAACTTATATCCTTTTATAACGGTAATATAACGGACGAAATATAATATAACGGTAATGTAACGGTGATGGAATGGAACCGTTGTGTAACGGTAATTGTAACGTTAATTGTAATAATGTTTTCTTTTGTAACAGTAATTGAAACATTAATTGTAATAGTGTTTTCTTTTGTAACGTCCATCCTTCATGGTTATAAGTAGGTGTGTGGTGTTAAGAAATAATATCAAAAAATTATTGGAAATTCTCTTCTCTCTCGTGACTCTTTCTCTCTCAATTCCCTCTTCTCCTCCTCTTATCCTTTCTGCAATCTTCTTCTTCTGTAGCATCTGCTACACAAAACCTCTTCACAATTTCACGTTCCCTTCCCCTTTCTTGAAGTAGGGAACCCAGAGAAGCATCAATTTCACTAGCCCTTACGGCGCCAGAGTTCCTAGCTACGGTGATCAGCGTTGTTCCGGGTCAAAGACTGAGGAATCAATGGCGATTGAGGATGACTTCATGGAGATTGAGGATGACTTCATGGAGATTGAGGATGGTTTCATGGAGATCGGGGATGATTTCATGGAGATTGATGATGATTTGATGGAGATTGATGATGATTTCACGGTGATTGAGGATGATTTCATGGAGATTGAGGATGGTTTCATGGAGATCGGGGATGATTTCATGGAGATTGATGATGATTTGATGGAGATTGATGATGATTTCACGGTGATTGAGGATGATTTCATGGAGATTCAATATACATAATTGCTTGTTCTCTGTAACGCCTGGCAACTTGCAAGGATTAACGACTGTCCCCACACACTAACACGAGACTTTTCAGCGTGCTTTGTCCTCACTCGCACACTTCCCGGGAAAACTTCCCAGGAGGTCACCCATCCCAGAATTGCTCCAAGTCAAGCACGCTTAACTGTGGAGTTCTTCCGATCCGGGCTACCGAAAAGTAGATGCATCTTGTTAGTATAGGTAGTACCAATTAATTCTTATAAGCCATTCTCAACTGTACTGTCCCATACCAGCACAGTCTCTGGAATCCCTCTCTTTCCGGTGTTATTCGATTCATTCATGTACCCCCGTCGCTGGAAGCCTGCCAGGAGCCGCTCCTTGTCCGTGCCCTTGCGCACCGGCGATCACTCCCCGCCCTCGTCAGCGCCCGGGATGTTACATGCCCACCAGCTTCCGCCTGGTTCGTCCTCGAACCACACCGTACTGGATGAGAGGCCCTGCTCTGATACCACTTGTAACGCCTGGCAACTTGCAAGGATTAACGACTGTCCCCACACACTAACACGAGACTTTTCAGCGTGCTTTGTCCTCACTCGCACACTTCCCGGGAAAACTTCCCAGGAGGTCACCCATCCCAGAATTGCTCCAAGTCAAGCACGCTTAACTGTGGAGTTCTTCCGATCCGGGCTACCGAAAAGTAGATGCATCTTGTTAGTATAGGTAGTACCAATTAATTCTTATAAGCCATTCCCAACTGTACTGTCCCATACCAGCACAGTCTCTGGAATCCCTCTCTTTCCGGTGTTATTCGATTCATTCATGTACCCCCGTCGCTGGAAGCCTGCCAGGAGCCGCTCCTTGTCCGTGCCCTTGCGCACCGGCGATCACTCCCCGCCCTCGTCAGCGCCCGGGATGTTACATTCTCCTTTGTAGCGAGAGCATTTGGTTGCTGCCATTTTTTTTTTGTTGGATAAATGTAATTTTTTTTTTCTATTCTAATCCTTCTCGGTGAAGCACAAGTGCACATCGTCCCAATTTTTGTATTATTATCTAAATTATAGTAATTTATAAATTTGTCATTTATATTTTTGCACGTTATATATATACATATATATATATATATATATATATATATATATATATATATATATATATATATGAACTCACAAATAGGTGGAACTCACACCTTTTTTTTGTCAACTCTCTCTCCTCCTTTATCTATCTTTCTCTCTCTCTTAAACTGACACAACTTTACATCTTTTAAATGACACACATTTTACCCCATAAAATAACACTAATTGTCTTATTGGCTAACTTAGGGACGTTTGGTATAGGAGAAATTTTTTTTAATCAGGTAAATATAGATAGTGGGAAAATGGTTGTAAACTAAAATTAGTGGAAAAATTTTAAAAAAATTATTTGGTAGACCAAAATATTACCAGGAAAATTGATTTAAATTTTCGAATTTCATATTTGATTGGAGGTAAAATATAAATGGGAAAATGGGTTTCAATTACAAAATTAACCCTTTTTATTTTTTGAATCTGATCAACTCTTGCCCAAAATGACAGTTTGTAAAAGGAACTTAATTGATGTCATTGTTTCAACAATTATTATTGTTATCCAAATGGTTTTCTTGAACCCAAAATATGAACTCAACTTTTACTTTTCCCATCAAACCCCAAAATACGACCCTCAAAATGGTTGCGAAATAAGAAATTTTGCAAAGAAATCAAGTTGGCTGCGGAAAGAATTTTGCTACCCAAATTTTTTTAACTCTTGTAGGCAAATTGAAAACCCAGTTCAGGGGCTTTGTTTAGTCCAAACATGTTACCAAAAAAAAAAAAAAAAACTCATTTCAAGTTGCTTAGGTATACTTGCCAAAATACCCTACCAAGGAGTTTGTTGATGGATTACAATCTCTTAATAATTACCTTTTTAACTCTTCACTTTACCTGATTTTTTTTTTCCGCTTAGATTTCATTTTCCTTTATAAAGCCAAATCTTTAAGCTACGCATTCATTAACAAATATTTTTATCTAGATTGTCGTATGTTATTGCACATTCTTAATCTTCCCTTTAGCATGTTATTCTCTGCATGTTGTTTGGATCACGAATTTTACCTATTTTTTTATTTCTGAACACGAAATTATTCTTATTATAAAAAATAAAATTTAATGTATTTGAGTAAAAAAATATAAAAATAGCCGGAGTGTAAAACACAAGTCATGATTCACTAGTTTAACTAGTGTAATATAAATAAAATTATAAATATTTAATATTTTCTCAACCATTTATTTAGCTTAATAAGTTTTGAGATCAGATTAAACTTTTATAAGAACTGAAGTTGTATAAAGTATAAAAATGCTGGCATAAACAAAATTTAATTTTATTCAATTAAGGGAAGGTATTGATATTTTCTCTTTTCATAAACAGGGGTATTAGAAATAGAAATGTGATTCACAAGTTGTTATTTTGCTAATGAGAATAAATAAAATGATTATTCTCATTATGGTAGTGGTGCTGGTACCGCTGAGGCGCTGAGCAAGGTAAAAAGCGCGAAATAGAGGCATGTCAGTGGTAACAAAAAGGAAGAAGAAAAATTAAACAAGAAGTTGAAATAGAAATCTCAATCGCAACCGCATGAGAGAGAGAGAGAGTGTGTGTGTGGAGGTGCATCATAACATCATAATAAGCATAGCAGTTGATGATTTAATTTCAATTTGGTTAAGAGTCTAGTTCTCATTTCCTTGACGCCCAAACCAAAAGCAACGCTTTCGTTACGTCGAAATTAAATTTGTGGCGTCGGAAACCTAACTAGTTGCTTCACCGTCAGATCAGATCCGATGGAGGCAATCGACGAATTGGTTCAGCTCTCCGATTCTATGCGCCAAGCCGGCGCTGTCCTCGCCGACGACGATGTTGACGACCCCAAGCGCCCTTCAACTTTCCTCAATGTCGTTGCTCTTGGCAATGTCGTAAGTCTTTTCTTCTACATTTTTGATTTCAGCGTGAGAACTGATTGCAAATTACACACCAACTGTGTCACTCTTTTGGATCCGTACTAAAACAAACAATTCTGGTACTGGTGGATCAGGGTGCTGGAAAATCTGCTGCCTTGAATAGCTTGATTGGACATCCTGTTTTGGTATTTCTTATTTCCAATATTATCATCTTCTCTCTTTCTCTTTAATCTTTCTTTATTTACCGTTTAAATCGGTGGTTATAAACTGCACAACCGGTGAAAATGGTGCTACCAGGGCTCCCATTAGCATTGAATTGAATAGAGATACCTCTTTAAACAGCAAGTCCATCATCCTCCAAATTGATAATAAATCTCAACAGGTTTCTGCAAGTATGAACTTTACCTCATTCTAACTTCATTTACATACTCATTTTCCACCACATTTTGTTTAAAAAATATCATGTTTCTGATCGTCTTAGTTTTTTTTGTTTTCATTATCATAGGTGCCCTTCGACATTCTCTACAGGATAGACTAAGCAAAGGTTCATCTGGTAGGAGCCGTGATGAAATATATCTGAAACTACGCACCAGTACTGGTATGTCCATTGTCATATAATATATTGCTCCCTCCCTTTATTTATGAATAAATAGGCTTTGGACGGGTTTTTAGGAAAATAAAATAAACAAAATAAGCATTAGTTTATTCCCCCGGGTGGGGGGATCGAACATGTAACATAAATGTTTACATGCATGGGCATTGTTAGACTAATGCATTTTGTTCTGTTCTGAAATTCTACAGCACCTCCATTGAAATTGATTGACTTGCCTGGATTGAACCAGCGGATAATGGATGACAAAATAGTAAGTAGTTATAAGTTATCTTTTCCTAAATTTTTTTAGTTTCAACATCGAGTATGTTGTGGCCAATTACAACCTGACATTCTAAATTGATGATGATTGGTATTTTAATTAAAATTATTTCTTAGATCTATGGTTGTTTTTTAGGTGCTTTCTTTGCAGAGAAGTTTGATGTCTTCTTTTTCATCTTCTTTAGATCAGTGAATATGTTGAGCACAATGATGCAATTTTACTGGTAGTAGTTCCTGGTGCTCAGGCACCTGAAATTTCATCATCGCGGGCCCTTAGAGTGGCAAAGGAGTATGATGCAGAATGTAAGTTTTCAACTTTTTTTTTCTTCCTTCTTTCCCCCTCCCCAATGCCCCAACAACGAAATTTATAGCTGTTTTGTCGGAGATGTAAAACCAATCTTGAGCCCTCCACCCAACAAATTAAGCTTTTTGAAGAGTTGATCCTTGCCACCTCCATTTTTCTAAATTAAGTTGAGTTTCTGCACAAGGCGGGGTGAGCCTGTGCCTTGTCTATACTTCTACATTTTTTAGCCCAAATGGCACTTGCATGAGGGTGTGCTTTACAGATATACGTCATTTATGAACTTGCACCTAACAACTTAAGCTTTTGAAAGGGTTGGTCCTAGACACTATTAAACCTCTCAAGTTTAGAAATTCCTTTCTCGTGTTTTACCTAATCATATCCTTATAATACTGGTTCATCAAACTTTTTTTGTGGGTTTCAATTGTAGCCACCAGAACAGTTGGTGTTATCAGTAAAATTGATCAGGCAGCTACAGACTCAAAAGCCCTTGCAGCGGTGCAGGCTCTCCTATTGAACCAGGGACCACCAAAAACCTCTGATATTCCATGGGTTGCTTTGATAGGCCAATCTGTTTCTATAGCTTCTGCTCAGTCTGGGAGTGGTGCATCTGAGAGCTCGTTGGAAACTGCTTGGCGAGCTGAAACTGAAAGTTTGAAATCTATATTGACCGGAGCCCCTCAAAGCAAGCTTGGTAGAATTGCTTTGGTTGAGTCTCTTGCCGAACAGATTCGCAATCGTATGAAGCTCAGGCTTCCAACTCTCCTCACTGGGTATTTATTTTTCTCTAGCTTATGTTTTCTTGTCGTTTGTGTAGTTCTCTGTTTTAAATATCATGTTAAGAGCTCTCCATGAAACCCTAACTTGCGAGGGTGGGATCAGAAAATCCTCATACTCAGCCTTACCCTTACATTTTTGCAAAAAGAGGTTGTCTCCTAGATTAGAACCCTTGATCTTTTGGTAACAAAAGAGTAGTTTTACCACTTCTCTAGGCTCTCTTCATTAAATATCGTATTCTATGACAAAAAATATTGTATGTTGTAAATAGCACCGCTGCTTCAGAATTTTCTTTGTCCAACCTATCGATGTTCGTTTAAATAGGCTCATTAGCATTGTTTTCTTAAATGGTTGTCTGTTTTAATGAATGAAAGAAAAAAGTGCAGAGAATTAGAGGGTTTTATTTGGTGTGTGACGTTATACATTTAAGTTTGTCCTGATCCCTAGGCACCTATGATCTGTCTAATATGGATTTAAAGCTGCACTTGCGCCTTCTCTACTCATTTGTTGCAGCATGCACATTCGCCAATATAAAGCGCATTTCAATATTATTTATATGTTCTTTGTCTTGTAAAATGTTCACCCATAAGGTCTGCAATCATAGAGAAAGTAGCCTGGTTAGCATATATATATATATATATATGTATAATGTTTGCTTAAGATTACGCTTTCTTATGTTTGTTATTATTACTAGGGTTGTAGAATAGGTTGGGGTGTTTTGGGTTAAGGCCTCAACCTGATTTTTTATTACATCATCTAATAAACAAAACCTAAAGGCTCAAAACCTAATCCACTCAAACCAAACCATGAAAAGTAGAGTTGCGTTGGATTAATTGATTTATTTGGGTAGTTCTTTTCACCAACCTTCTTTATATACCATCTACAATGTTTTATATTTTTCAAGTTGTATGGAATTTAATGCCACTAAATCTATGAAAATTTTAAAGGAAAATGTCGGAAAATTGCTATGTAAAAAGTCAAGTAGCTAGGAGTGGGATTTAGGGAGAATGAGCATGGTGTGCAAGATGAGGCTGAATAATAAGAGAAAATGGAATCAACATTTCAACTTCCATAACTCGATATGTGATCTGAGATTACTTGGTTCAGCTCCTATCGATGCTTACTTCTTAGTATTTACATAATGAACTGATAACTAGTAACAAACACTAATGTAGGCTTAGTAGATATGGGTTGGGTTGGGTTGGGTTAGCTTGGCTTTTAAGTGAACCCAACCAAAAAAGAAAAGAAAAGACAACAGGCTAAGTTTTTTTTTTTTTTATTGGGGGGGGGGGGGTAGGGGTGTGCAAAAGAACCAAAAAACTGAACTTAACTATGAACTGAACCGAACTGCTCTTAAAATAACCAGTTTTTGAAAACCAGTTCATGAATCGTACTGGTTTTTAAAGAACCAGTTCAAGAACCGAACCAAACCATTTTATCTCTTTATTTTTCATTTTTTTTCCTTTTCAGAATAGGTTTGACCCGAACCGGTTTTGAACTGAACCGTTTTCAATCCGAACCGTACCATTTAAACTAATTTGATTCAGTTCTTCAAGAAATTCAATTCAATTTGACCCATCCACACCCTTAGGTGGGGAGGGGAGGTTAAATTTTTTGTTTTTAATAAAAAAAGTTGGTATAGTTTGAGTGGCCCTAAAACCTTTCATAATCCTTTATTTAAAATGCTGCAGTCTTCAGGGAAAGTCTCAAATTGTTCAGGAAGAGTTAGTGAAGCTTGGTGCACAAATGGTTAGTGGTTCTGAAGGTACAAGAGCTCTAGCTTTGGAGTTATGCCGTGAATTTGAGGACAAATTTCTTCAACATCTTACTGGAGGCGAGGTTAGTAGTTTTTTTTTTTTCCTAACATTAAGGGTGCATAATATTTAGTATTTTTGGGGAAAACTGGATTTGTCAAAAGAGTTTGTAGATATTTCTCATGGGTCTTATTAGAGGGTTTGGGATGAGTGAATATGGAAAGGTCCTTTGGTCCTGTGCAATATGCAGTGAGTTGGTGCCTTTAGTTGTAGATGAATGTCAGAATTTTCAAGGATAATTTCTTACCGTTTCCACTCTTTGGATGTGATCTTATTAGCTTCTATGTGCTCAGCTAATGGCCATTTCACAGGGGTTTCATTCTTGGATATTCAGAGAAACTGGCTTGTTTTGTTCTATTGATGTGTGTTTTTCCCCCCACTCTAGGAAGATATCTTCTTATCCTCCTTCTGTGCTTTTCTCTCTGTCTTCTTTAAAGAATTATTTTCTTAATAAAGAAATTTATTAGTATGTTTCGCTGGAAAAGAGAATACCCAAAAGACAGCCGAGATTGTACAAATAATACTGAATTGGCGCTGCACCTTATTTTCTGTGTTATAAAAGGAAATTTATTAAGATTAGAAGAAGACATTACAAAGGGAAAGAAGGATAAGGAATCCTCCTAAGCAAAAGAACAAGAAAACAACCAAGAGAAAAGATAAATAATCAAAGGAACAAAGCTTTCCATTCCCTTAACATGTTTGTTAATGAAACCCTGTTAAAAAGGCCATGCTTTGCACCAAATGGATGCCAAACACCTAATCTTATCCCAATCAAGTGATATGCCAAAGGAACCTCCTTAAAAATACGAGAGTTTTATTCCAACCAATTACATCAAACTATGCATAGATTGCCCATTGCCACAAAAATCTAGCCTCTTTGTTTCTGCCAAAACCGTCAAAGCTGATCATCAAGAATTGGTCCGTGGACCTACGATGCACCAAACATTCACTGAAAATGCTGAATAAGGAGCTCCCTAAATAAACTGTAGCAGAATAATGTAAATATTACCAAACTGGCTGTGAAAATGATTCAAATGTTTGAACTCTTCAAATTGATCCAAGATTGGTCATCTGTTTCTTATGCTTTGGTTTTCCTTTTGTATTTCAAATAAAGAAGTCTGATACTCTGATACTAGGAATGGGATTCCACCAATGTACAGTACAGGAATAATTTTTTTTCTTTATCCAAATGTATTTTCTTCATTTCCTTGCAGGGTAATGGTTGGAAAGTTGTTGCCAGTTTTGAAGGGAATTTCCCTAACAGGATAAAGCAACTTCCTATTGACAGACACTTTGACATAAACAATGTCAAGAGGGTAAATCTTCTCCATTAAAATTAATCATATTGTTTAGGCAGAATTTTATTCTTCATATTCTCTTGAGGTGCTTGCTTCTTATATCTCTGTTTTGTTTATGTCAGATTGTCCTAGAAGCAGATGGATATCAACCTTATCTTATCTCTCCAGAGAAAGGTTTGAGGTCCTTAATTAAAGGAGTTCTTGAACTAGCAAAGGAGCCATCACGCCTGTGTGTTGATGAGGTGTGCTTCTAATGTGTTGTTGATTTTGTTCCAAGAGCTAGTAATGCTTCAGTGGGTAAAGGGATAATCCAAAATAATTTGCGTATAGACCTGGCTATTTGGGGCTCTTGTAAAAAAAAAAGTCTGTCCTTTATCTCATGCTTTTCTTGGAGGTGGAGGTGGAGCCTTAGGGCTGTTTGTCAACCTTCAAAACCGGACAACTGACTAGAAGGGGGTTGCTTTTAAAATCTTGTTTTTGCTTTAATGAAAGAGTGAAATCCTTATTACCTGTAATATGAACCGATCGTTCATGTTCCGTGCAATATCCTGGGAATCATTTAAGGCTTCTTTGTCTTTATTGCATTCTCACAAGCCATAATGGATTTTAACCTTGCAGGCCTACTACTACAGAGGCCAAGTTGTTCTTGACAGTTATTGCTTCTGATCTGAAGTAAAAATAGTAATGTAAAACCATTACCTTAGTGCTGTGCTGCCTCAATTTGTTCATTTTACATACAGGATCGTTGAGAATGATCTTTTCAAACAAGACTGGAGGTCTAGATCAAAGAATGAGATAGGCCAGTATGTTGTCCTAAAATGGACCCTCGCACTTCTCATTGGGTTAGGCACAGGGCTTGTTGCCTTCTTCAATAACATTGGAGTTGAGAATATTGCTGGTTTCAAGCTTCTACTTACCAACAATCTCATGCTCACGCGAAAGTATGACTATTCTTCTCATTGTGTGCTTTATACCCGTGCCTTGTCTTCATAATTAAGGTTTATTTTATAATTGTAGTTTTAGCATCCTTAATCCTTTTGGTTTTTAACTTAATATTATTACTATTATTTTATAATTTGTGTTCATTTTCTGTTATACATTTCATACTTCTGCATAATGGTTTGGGAAATTTTGCAAATCTGTTCATAATTTTATTAATAAACAGCAGCATATGTTTACCTAATAATAATAATGATGATGACGACGACGATAACTAGACCACAGGTATTTTCAAATTCAAGTAAAATCTAAATAATTAAATTAAAAAAAGAGTTAAGAATGACATGTTCATTCTTTAAGTAAGAGTAGACAAGAGATTAATCTATTCTTAAGAAAATGTACTATAATTTAATAAATTGGGGCAAATAATAATAAATAAACAGCAGGATAAAATTTGAGTAATTTTTATTTATTTATTTGGGTTATCTTTTATTGCCGTGTTGTGGTCTAGCTCTGTTATGATGTTTGTGTAAATGTCCAGTCTTGCAATATTTAGTTACAAAATGTAGGTAACATATATATATAAGTATTTGCCAGCCACTTGTTCTTTTTGCAGCGAACATTCATGTATTTTTGTTCTAATGACCTACTGAACCTAAAGGCAGTGGTACATAAACAACTTTCAAATGCTACCGAAATTAACTTGTAGAATTATGGAATAACCACGCTATGATTTTTACTGCAGAACAGTTATCATCAGGCCTTTGCAGTATATGTTGGATGTAACATGATTTTAGCCGTTGCTGCTGCAGCCCTCTGTGCCTACATTGCCCCTGCAGCAGCAGGGTCCGGCATACCTGAGGTGAAGGCATACCTCAACGGTGTAGACGCTCCTTCTATATTAGCTCCAACTACCCTCTTTGTAAAGGTAGGTTAGTTACCTACTCAACATGATATTATGTGTGTGAGTCTAATCCTTTTTGTTCTTTTCATCATCTATGTACAAGTGCAAAGCTTGATTAGATCCAATTGTCCTTTTGTCTCCTGATTATTTTAACACATGTACATAATTATTCTTAAAGTAATTGATAAGAAATGATTTTAATTAATGCTAATAAAGTGGGTGAACCGGAACAGTGGTAAAATTGTTCCTTCATGACTGAAAGGTCATGGATTCGAATCTAGGAAACAGTTTATTTGTAATTATGCAAGGGTAAGGCTTCCTCCACCCCACACTTGCTACACTCGCTAGTTGGGTTTAATGGGGAGTGGTTTAGGAAAATCTTGAAACAAGTTTCTTTTTGATAATATTTCGTTCGTTGATTGACAATGACCATAGTTTTTAATTTGGAAATGGCTTGAACTTTTCAGATTTTTGGTTCAATATTTGGGGTTGCGGCTGGTTTTGTTGTGGGTAAGGAAGGACCTATGGTACACACTGGTTCTTGCATAGCTAATTTACTTGGACAAGGTGGTTCTAGAAAATACCGGTTGACCTGGAGATGGCTCAGACATTTTAAAAATGACCGAGATCGAAGGGATTTGATCACGTGTGGTGCAGCTGCTGGTGTTGCTGGTGCTTTCCGTGCCCCAGTTGGTGGTGTCCTTTTTGCACTTGAAGAAGCAGCTTCCTGGTTCCGTGTCTCTTTCTCTCCTGTTTTGCATGCATGTCAATTTGTGACAACACTATATGTGACAACTCCATTGCTAGTATTGCATAACAATTAATATAAAATGATAGAATGTAATTCTCGTGTCGTGCAAGTTTTCTGCATAAATACAGTGTCTAAGGGCTTTATGCCTGTCATTTCCCCTACCCCCACAATTTAAAAAATTGTGTGTTTTATGTTGTAATGTTTCTCTGATTGCATTTATGTATGTAATTTCAGGTGGAGGAGTGCTCTTCTGTGGCGAACATTTTTTACGACAGCTGTGGTAGCTGTAGTGCTGAGAGGTTTCGTAGAATTATGCCGGGGTGGAAAATGTGGTCTTTTTGGGGAAGGAGGTTTGATAATGTTTGAGGTTAATTCAGCAAAGCCTGCTTACACCACACCTGACCTCCTCGCAGTTATATTTCTTGGAGTTATTGGAGGTCTTTTAGGAAGCCTTTACAATTATCTTGTGGATAAGGTCCTTCGCACTTACGCCATCATAAATGAGTATGTCCTAAATTGTTATGCATTTATTAGTATAAAATATGGGAATATAGTTTTTTGTGTTGAATGAGATAAAATTATTTTATGTACACAGATAAGAGTGGATGAGATCCACTAAAGAGAAGATTAGTGGATCCCACCCATTTTTTGTATATATGCACGAGACAATTTACATGAGAAACCATATTCCCATAAAATATACTTTTGTCCGTAAATAATAAATGTTTTTATAATTGTTACTAAAGTTTTTGAAGAAAAAAAATGTATACATTTTGTACTTATATTGTAAAAATTAACTTGGTACAAAATTATTTTTCGTTTATGATGACATTGAATGTAGGAAAGAGGGTGCTAGCAGAAAGTAAAAGAATTGGATTCCATACAAAGGAAATATGGTGGTAGAATGGAGAGGTGCAAGAGGCAATTAAACAGAAAAAGGAATGCTTTAGATCTTTGCATAAAAGTCCCAATGATAATAATTTGCAAAAAATTTAGATTGGCGAAAAAAAATGCAAAGAAAGCTGTACGAGAAGCTAAAGGTAAGATTTTCGCCGATTGAGAGCTGTTAGATAAAAAAATATCAATGGTGTCACATGCGTGCAAATCAGAGTCGTTGATCTTTTTTGATCTAACGGCTCTCATATTAAAATTGAAATTTGACACTGGTGTCAAAGGATCCTGCCTCATATATATATATATATATATATATATATATATATATATATATATATATATATGGGTCAGGATCATTTTACGCTAGTGTAAGTTACACTCTCAATCTTGTCCGTTGATCCCATTATATCCAAGGGTTTAAATTTTTTAGTAATATGAGCCATTGGATACAAGTGGATTAATGGTCAAAATTGAATGTAAGACATCTAATTCTTACACTGGTGTAAGAATATCCTGCCCCTATAAATATATATGTACTTGCCAAAATGAGGGATAAGAAAAGTAAAGAACTCACTCAAGTTAGAGCATCAAGAATGAAAACCAAAATCTTTTGGTAAGAGATAAAGATGTAAATGAAAGATGATAGGGATGCAATAAAAGCGAAGGGCTTGGATTTATGTGCTGAATAGAAGATTTGTGCAGAATCAATACACATGAAGTCAAGGAGGCTTTAAAGAGGATGAAGACTAATAAAGCTTTGGGACCCGATGGCGGACCTATTGAAGTGTGGAGGGGCTTAGTGGAGGTGGCAATAAATTGGCTCACCAATCTTTTTAATAAGATTCTTCGAACAAATAAGATGTCTGATGCTTGGAGGAAGAGTGTGCTTATATTTACATAAACAATGGAGATATCCAGAATTGTTTTACATACAGGAATTATTGTTAACATTGATTATGATATTAAGCGCAGTTACAATCACAGTAATTGGTTAATTAAATTACGGGCAAACTTTTTCCTTTTATCATATTCCTTTTTATAACAATATAACCTTTTCCGTAATTAATTAAAACAACACCATAATTGTAAATGCAATACGCGGAAGCATTCAGCTTAACAACAACACTAATCCTTCTTTTTATTCAACTCATTTAAACTTATCCAATTCTTTTAACCTCTTACCAAGTTCTAGCCCTTTACATAAGCTACGCGTGGTTTCAAACCACGAACCATTTGGAGTTCTACCCACCAAGTTATGCCCCTTTCTTTAGTCAAGAAAAACCTGAAATTTTCAAAAATTGCACTGTGGTAATCGATTACCAGTGGGTGGTAATCGATTACCACCTGTCAAAAATGAGGCAGTAGCCAAATATTGACCTCCTCTGTTCTGGTAATCGATTACCAACTTTGGGTAATCGATTACATCACATGGTAATCGATTACCAGTGAAGACAGTAAGACAGTAGCCAATTTTCGTCCCCTGTTGCATGGTAATCGATTACCATGCTTGGGTAATCGATTACTATGCAGCAAAATGACAGATTACAGCATTTTAAGCCCCAAAAAGGGTTGTGTAATCCATCCCTAACCTCTTAGTACTCCACACAACACTTAAACATACTATAATTTAGGCTCTAAGCCCTTCAAACATGCATTTTCATTCAATTATGCATCATTTACAAAGTCTTTAATAGAATGGCCATTTTACATCAATTATGGTTCATTTTACAAAATATTCACCAAGGCTTCAATACAATGAATGTGGCAATGGACAAGTCCCATGCTCACTCAAATATACAATATATTTCAAGTCCTACATATACATCATATTGAAAGAATTAACATGTAGTCATGAACATACAAGCATGGCATTTTCAACATGCATAGTTCATGATCTAATGTCTAAAGCATAAACATATGCAAGATGTGTCCCTATCCAATGCTCATCACATGGTGCCTCCAACATGCACCTCATGCTCCACTCTTCCAGGCTCAACCTAACCTGAAATGATGCCCCACAACACGGGGTGAGATATATAAATATATCTCAGTAAACCAAGGGCCCTGGAGGTTTCTCCACCCCATGGCTCACTCAATGTGCAAATATAACATCATACAATATGCAAGCAATGCAATATCACCCACCAACTGGAGACAACCCGAGAACATCCACTCATGGATTCATGTTCAAGGACTCCATCATATAACTCCCGAGACAGTCCTGGCGCCTCTCCCATGGTTGAGAAGACTCCATGGCAATACCCAACCGGAACTCCTCATGAGCCCTATCCGGCGGACGTCCCCCGTTTGGATCATCCTGGTGTCGCTCCCAGAGTCAACACCATGGCATCCCGACTGGCATTCTCCATCGAAGGATGAACCCAGCGGATGTCCAAACCAACACACGTCAACTGGCCAGTGACCAAACAATTTTCACAAAAATCCAAGCAATATGCATACAAGCACACAATCACACAATGTCATAACCACATAATCCAACCACAACCTTCCACTAGGTGTGGTGGAGCACACAAGGGCTAAACCCCAGTTCCAATGGTTACCTCAATACCGAGCCCATGCTCCAAACGTAAGCTCCAAGCTTACCCGCTTCCAAAGCGTCCAAAAGAGGCAACCTAGATAATCCACAACATGATTATCAATACAATTCCAATGTTCCATTCATTTACACAATTAATCATCATTTACAAGTAGGCCAAAGGCTATATTTCCATACCATTTACTTCAATCTCTTTTATAGGTCAATTTACCAATTACATCATGAATCACACATTCTTTCTTCTCATTCCACTTTACCACACTATACCATCATCCAATTAAACATCATTTTATATCATACAACTCAAATACACAACCTTTTACATCATTTTTCCTCCAAACCACTCTATGGTTCGAATTCCTCAAAGGTTGATTCTACAAGGTTTTCAATTCCATTTTAACACACACACTAATCATATAATCATATTATCAACCTATACCAATGGTCCACCATTCAATTATTCAATTACACCACATAGCAATTTTTATGAAAATCAACTCAAAATTTCCTAAGTTAAAATTCCCAACTTTTTCACCAAAATTTATCATAGCATTTCTAGCTTTCATGCATCATTCTAAGGCATTTTCATCTAATAGCATTTTTCCATTTGGGCTCTCTATCATCACACATCTAAAATCAAAGGTTTGAACACAAATTTCTAGATCTATGAAATCAACCATAAAAATACCACAAATATACTCACAATGTGTTGTATGATCACCACCAAGGCTTCACTAAACCATTAGAAGATCAAAACTCCAAGAAAACTCCAAAACCCAACATGGTTCGGATCTGTACAGTCCAAAAACGCAGCAATGGAGGTGGTTTCATGGCTTCTAAGTGTTACCAATGGATCTAGAAGGTTGTTTACAATAGATTTCAACACCAAAATCAAGTGATTTGGTGGAGAAATGAAGAAATTGGTGAGAGAAGAGAGAAATGGGTGGGTTTTGGTTCATTTTCCATGGAGGTGAGCGCAGGTGGAAGAAAAGAGGAGGAAAGAAAGAAGAAAAGAGGGTGGGGGCCAAGTGACTTCGGTCACACGGGTCCCACACGCGATCTAACTTTCACTCCGATAAAAATTCTGATCATATATTCTTAATCTACATATTTTTCCAGTCCATGACATATTTTTCTTTCCTCAAAATATTGATAAAAATTTCACACTTATCGGTACACTCGTACCGCAGTATTTAACACTAAAAAAATCACTATTCATCAATTTTTCCCAAATTTGCCTATTCACTCAATTTTCCGTCCTGATTCCATTTCCAGCATTATTTTTGTCATATTAAATCTCTAACTCCATTTTTCATGCCTCGGTTTACGTTCTTGGCAAATTACCATTTTGCCCTTTTTGCCCATTTTGGCCCTAATTCTTACGGATTTTCACTAATCCTTCCCTCTTAAACCCATATTTATCACATAATTTCACATTTAATTTTCCGAGGTGTTATATTCACCCCACCTTTTAGGAATTTTGTCCGCAAAATCAACTATGCACATATGCTAACTCGGGATACAGCCAGAGAATCTCAGTCCCCCGTACCCAAGAAGCCTCATCCAGTGCGCGGACACCAAAATAATTATTTACATTTTTTTATCTTTTGGCTTTCCAGCCACATTTCACAATAGTCTTGCCTTTCAAAGGCCCAATGGGAGACCTCAAGTCCTTCCCAATTTCAATATCAACCGGCGACACCATATGTGAACAACCGGAGTGCACCACACCGTTGTGCACCATCAATGCTTTACCAAGCCAATTTTCTTTCAATTTCTTTTCACTTTCTTTTCACAAGATCGGCTACCTAGTACATATAGCCCATATTTTCACTTGGCAGGTTTTCCTACCAAATTAACATATCAACCTATATACCCTTAGGGTTATGCTACATCCTATTCAATCTGTGCCACACAGGCAACTCTTACTTATTGGCACAATACAGCCACAATTTTCCTTCTTTGAATTTTATCTCCACGGAGTATTAACTCTTGTCATCAATCTCTTTCACATTTCTTATTCCACATCAAACACTATTATGGAATCTCACAGCCTCTCAGTGCAACTCACCGAGTAATCATCCAGTTCACGCTCACTATACCTTTATTTTCTGAGGGACGAATCCCCATTTTTGGCACCTAGCCACAACTCGTATGTCCACATTTTTCTTTTCTCATGTTCTCAACCTACAACGTACAATTTCACCTCAACACTTCATCTTTAACAAGCAACATCTTTGTGCTCAACTGTCAATCTATCCTTAAAAGTTCAACAACTTCACCAAAACACAATGGCGAATCTCTCTCTCAAGACCTTTATCTGGTCCCCAATGGACCACACATTATAATTCATACCTCACATCCGTCATTTCAACGCTTTCGTCACGAATTCACTCATGAATTTTCATACACTAAATCATACTTGCAATTTCAATTAATCATCTCCACAACTTAACACATAATTCATCACTGATTTCTCCCATTAAAGGCAACATGCCTAAGATTTCCACTATCAACTTTTCTCTAATTACCATTCATACTCATGATATTCATTCCACATGTATTTCATTCTATACACCTCACCTTCATCATTATCCTTTCATTTAATACATCTCACCTTCATTATCATTTCATTCAACCAGCATGTATCACTCCAAGGTCACATATCATCTCTCTCTCATATCTGTCCCATCACATAGGGATTTTCAAGCCTATCCATCATGCCAAAAAGGACTAAATCCACCACTATCATTACTTTCATAATTTCATATCGGCCGTTACACAAGTCTCTCGGACTATTCACAGTGCTACTAGCACCCTCAATCATATATCTTGATACCTAGCCACAAAACAACATCAACATTGTGAATTTTCAACACATCACTCACTATAATTTGCATCTATGCACTCCATCAGTGACTCTACCACCCGGGTAAAGACATCAACCTTTCATTTCACCAAATACCATTTTTCAACAACTAATATCATACCTTCTCACTTGGCTACATCACAATTAATCACTTATTACAATCATTGGCCACTTTGGCCACCACCTTAGCTTAACATCTCGCCATCACAAACCTTTCCATAAAACTTTGACTCAATCCATCATCACTAATCAATTTTCCATTCCCTTCACATAGGGTGACAATCCGATAATTCATTTCACAATTTCCGGAAAGCCACAATTCCATACTACCACACTTGGTATATACTCATGCACATCTCCGAATGCTCAATTTCAAAATTCAAACTGCCATCTCATGGCATCTCACACATTTCATCATGTTAGGCATATTACTGTTCACTTACAGTTATCCAAAATTCACCTCTTGCGTTCCTCACAAGATACAATTCTCTAATGCAATGGGTAAGAACATCCCAGGTTTAACCCCTCGAGCTCTTGCTGTCCTAAGGGCCCCAGGTGCAATGCCCCACCAATCAGAGAATCTGTCCTTATAATTCACGCAAGAAGAGGTAACATGCCAACGGCTGTACTAACAGTCCAACTAACTCAAGGTTCTACCTCACATTACATTACTTATACAAGATAATAATAATCTCCGGGAACATAATCCATACGGAGATAGCAACATAATCCAGGCATATAAGCCACACAGATATAACATATTCACATCAAATCCGTATATAACGGCAAACAATTTCTTATATAGATACATAATGATATACTAGCTATATCTTACTTTTGCACCATCCACTATAATCTCCAATATGGTTCTTTTCTTGACATTATACTCATTTAACTTGACTAGTCGTTAGTCTTAGTCCATAGAATAATCCTCTTCACATGATCTCGGCATCTTTTTCATATTTTGACACAAAACTTTCAATTCCTACAGTACCCATGTTTGGTACAGTTCTAATCCATTGTCCATCATGACTCATAGCAACCATGCTCAACACTGTGGAAGATTCACTTCATTAAACTGAATTCACTTTTTTTCTCAATATTTCACTATGACACCAAGAGTGTCCTCACTTAACAGTCCATGCGTTCAGCGCATCAGGACCACCAGATACATTATCAACTTCGAGCAGTGCTCGCCTGGGACTTCCAAGAGCAACACCTCTTAGGATTCAATCCACAAAGGGAAACCCAGGACAACTTTAATTGTCACATTGTTACCAACCTGTGTGCCATGGTATAACTTGCACACCGGGACTCCATCATGAATCCCCTACCAAATAGAGCGTCCAATGACACTCCAAAGAGACAATCTCTTCAAACATTTCCCATCATAGGGAATTTCAGTTGCAAAACCTTTCTTTTACCAAAGAGTTTACTAATTTAAAACAACATAAATATACATTTAGGCACCCCGGCCTTCACAAAACATATACATACCTAATTAGGTCCCATCACCAACATTTCAATGCTACACCACCTTATAGTAGCATATTAGTACCATTACTACACCACACTCAGTTATATTTTCTCACCTCACATTTATCAAGTCCAACCATCCTTAACTTATGGACTCTCACACTTTCAATCAAATTCATCAAATGTCACACATGGCAATTTCCTCAACTTATATTTTACTTTTTGTACATATGATATCTTCACTTACATCTAACCAGCATTAATCATCATGGACCAAAGTCCCATTTTAAACATTGAATTATCCCACACATCGTTTCCATAGTTCTTTTAAGTTACTCACAATCCTCAATCCAAAATTTGAAATTTCAATTTACTTTTACATCCAAGCATATCAAGTCATCCATGTACATGCCCTCTTCAAGGGTCTTATAACCTCATACTTTACCCTAAGGTATCCAATGTTACATATAAACACTCATATTCAAATTTTCACCATTTCATCGGGGTTCCAATTCCCCACCATGTCCAAGTCATAGCACTAATTCCACATATACTCAATTTTTCTAACTCCCCAACATTTAGGGAAGACTTACCCACATCATCATACCAATATCAACTCAACTCAACCATTCTTACTCACCATAAGACCACCTTCAACTATGGTAGCATTCTACCCAAATTGGTTAAACATCTTATCTCAAATTCATTCTCACTAAGTCCTCAATGACTGTATCACAATTTATTCTCACTAAGTCCTCAATTACACCAAACTCACTTACTAACATATCCATTCGTGGGGTAGTCAACACTGCACCCACCACCTTAGCCTAAGGACTGGCATTGGTGCTCCAGGGTTGTCACGAAGGCATCTTATACTGACCACACATTGAACACAAAGGAATGGGTTGATCAGGCCCAAACTAAGGAATCACATGTGTAGCAGTCAATAAGAGTCTACGTACAACTATACAGCACTCACCTCAATTACACAATCATCAGAGTTCCCTAAAGAAACTGCTCTGATACCATAAAATGTAACAGCCCGTTACGTACCGGTATTGTTAACATTGATTATGATATTAAGCGCAGTTACAATCACAGTAATTGGTTAATTAAATTACGGGCAAACTTTTTCCTTTTATCATATTCCTTTTTATAACAATATCCGTTTCCGTAATTAATTAAAACAACACTATAATTGTAAATGCAATACGCGGAAGCATACAGTCTGCTAACTTCACTAATCATTCTTTTAATTCAACTCATTTAAACTTATCAACTTATTTTCATTTCTTATCATTTTCTAGCCCTTTACATAAGCTACGCGTGGTTTCAAACCACGAACCATTTGGAGTTCTACCCACCAAGTTATGCCCCTTTCTTTAAGTCAAGAAAAACCTGAATTTTCAAAAATTGCACTGTGGTAATCGATTACCAGTGGGTGGTAATCGATTACCACCTGTCAAAGATGAGGCAGTAGCCAAATTTTGACCTCCTCTGTTCTGGTAATCGATTACCAACCTTGGGTAATCGATTACCTCACATGGTAATCGATTACCAAGCCTCAGTAATCGATTACCAGTGAAGACAGTAGCCAAATTTCGTCCCCTGTTGCATGGTAATCGATTACCATGCTTGGGTAATCGATTACTATGCAGTAAAAGTGACAGATTACAGCATTTTAAGCCCAAGAAGGGTTGTGTAATCCATCCCTAACCTCTTAGTACTCCACACAACACTTAAACATACTATAATTTAGGCTCTAAGCCCTTCAAACATACATTTTCATTCAATTATGTATCATATACAGAGTCCTTAACATAATGGCCATTTTACATCAAATATGGTCCATTTTACAACGTATTCACCAAGACTTCAACTACAATGGATGTGGCAATGGACAAGTCCCATGCTCACTCAAATATACAATATATTCTCATGTCCTACATATACATCATATTGAAGAATCTAACATGTATTCATGAACTTACAAAGCATGGCATTTTCAACATGCATAGGTTCATGATCAATGACTAAAACATACATCATATGCAAGATGTGTCCCTATCCAATGCTCATCCCATGGTGCCTCCAACATGCACCTCATGCTCCACTCCTCCAGGCTCAACCTGACCTGAAATGATGCCCCACAACACGGGGTGAGATATATAAATATATCTCAGTAAACCAAGGGCCCTGGAGGTTTCTCCACCCTATGGCTCACTCAATGTGCAAATATAACATCATACAATATGCAAGCAATGCAATATCACCCACCAACTGGAGACAACCCGAGAACATCCACTCATGGATTCATGTTCAAGGACTCCATCATATAACTCCCGAGACAGTCCTGGCGCCTCTCCCATGGTTGAGAAGACTCCATGGCAATACCCAACCGGAACTCCTCATGAGCCCTATCCGGCGGACGTCCCCCGCTTGGATCATCCTGATGTCGCTCCCAGAGTCAACACCATGGCAGTCCAACTGGCATTCTCCCGTAGGACGAACCCAGCGGATGTCCAAACCAACACACGTCAACTGGCCAGTGACCAAACAATTTTCACAAAAATCAAGCAATATGCATACCAGCACACAATCACACAATGTCATAACCACATAATCCAACCACAACCTTCCACTAGGTGTGGTGGAGCACACAAGGGCTAAACCCCAGTTCCAATGGTTACCTCGATACCGAGCCCATGCTCCAAACGTAAGCTCCAAGCTTACCCGCTTCCAAAGCGTCCACAAGAGGCAACCTAGATAATCCACAACATGATTATCAATACAATTCCAATGTAAATCATTCATTTACACAATTAATCATCATTTACATCACCTAGGCCAAAGGCTATATTTCCATACCATTTACTTCAATCTCTTTATAGGTTAATTTACCAATTACACCATAAATCACACATTCTTTCTTCTCATTCCACTTTACCACACTATACCATCACTCAACTAAACATCATTTTATATCATACTACATCAAATTCACAACCTTTACATCATTTTTCCTCCAAACCACTCTATGGTTCGAATTCCTCAAGGTTGATTCTACAAGGTTTTCAATTCCATTTTAACACACACACTAATCATATCATCATATTATCAACCTATACCAATGGTCCACCATTCAATTATTCAATTACACCACATGCCAATTTCACAAAATTATGAAACTCAACTCAAAATTTCCTAAGTTAAAATTCCCACTTTTTCACCAAAATTTATCATAGCATTTCTAGCTTTCATGCATCATTCTAAGGCATTTTCATCTAATAGCATTTTTCCATTTGGGCTCTCTATCATCACACATCTAAAATCAAAGGTTTGAACACAAATTTCAAGATCTATGAATTCAACCATAAAAATACCACAAATATACTCACAATGTGTTGTATGATCACCACCAAGGCTTCACTAAACCATTAGAAGATCAAAACTCCAAGAAAACTCCAAAACCCAACATGGTTCGGATCTGTACAGTCCAAAAAACGCAGCAATGGAGGTGGTTTCATGGCTTCTAAGTGTTACCAATGGATCTAGAAGGTTGTTTACAATAGATTTCAACACCAAAATCAAGTGATTTGGTGGAGAAATGAGGAATTGGTGAGAGAAGAGAGAAATGGGTGGGTTTGGGTTCGTTTTCCAGGGAGGTGCGCGCATGAAGGAGAAAAAGAGAAGGAAAGAAAGAAGAAAAGAGGGTGGGGGCCAAGTGACTTCGGTCACCCGGGTCCCACACGCGATCTAACTTTCACTCCGATAAAAATTCTGATCATATATTCTTAATCTACATATTTTTCCAGTCCATGACATATTTTTCTTTCCTCAAAATATTGATAAAAATTTCACACTTATCGGTACACTCGTACCGCAGTATTTAACACTAAAAAAATCACTATTTATCAATTTTTCCCAAATTTGCCTAATCACTCAATTTTCCGTCCTGATTCCGTTTCCAGCATTATTTTTGTCATATTAAATCTCTAACTCCATTTTTCATGCCTCGGTTTACGTTCTTGGCAAATTACCATTTTGCCCTTTTAGCCCATTTTGGCCCTAAATTACGGATTTTCACTAATCCTTCCCTCTTAATCCCATATTTATCACATAATTTCACATTTAATTTTCCGAGGTGTTATATTATAGGAGAGAGTTATTGAACATCATTTGAGGAGAGAGACCAAGGTTTCTGTAAATCAATTTGATTTATGCCAGGAAGATGTACCACATAAGCTATTTTCTTGATGCGTCAATTGATGGAAAGATATCGAGAAAAAAAGAAGGATTTACATGTTGTTTATAGATCTTGAGAAAGCATACGATTGAGTCCCAAGAAATGTTTTATGGTGGGTTCTTGAGAAGAAAAAAGTACCATCAAAGTATGTAAATGCAATCAAGGATATGTATGATAGGGCTACTGCATGCGTGAAAGCTTGTAATGGAACATCAAGTTATTTTCCTATTACAATAGGTGTACGTCAAGGTTCGGCTATGAGTCCTTATCTCTTTGTCTTAGAGATGGATGAACTAATAATAGACATTCAAGAGGAAGTGTCGTGATATATGTTTTTTGCAGATGATATTGTGCTTATTGATGAGACCAAAGACGGTGTTAATAGGAAACTTGAATTGTGGATAAGCACTTTGGAGTCTAAAGGTTTCACGTTAAGTCGGTGCAAGACTGAGTATATGAAGTGTGAGTTTTCTCTGGTAAGAGATGGAGATCAAGACCCTATGCATCTACTTGGTCAAAAGGTATCGAAGAAAGAGGCTTTTAGATACCTGGGATCAATTTTGCAAAAAAGTAGTGAGATTGATGAGGATGTAAATCACAGAATCAGAGCAGGATGGATGAAATGGCGGTGTGCATCTGGGTTTTTGTGTGATCGCAAAATTTGTCTTAAGCTAAAAGGAAAATTCTATAGGACAGCAGCAAGGCCTGCAATGTTGTATGGAGTTGAATGTTGGCCGGCTCATAGGCAACACGAGCATAAAATGAGAGTAGCAGAAATAAGAATGTTAAGGTGGATGTGTGGTTATACGAGGATGTATAAGATAAGAAATGAAGATATTAGACGAAAGGTAGAAGTAATACTTGTAACTGAAAAGATGAGGGAACATAGATTGAGGTGGTTTGGGCGCGTAATGAGACGACCCCTGGATGCTCATGTAAAAATAAAAGTTTGTTACTAAGAGCTCAACACAAAGAAAGGTAGTGGTAGATCGAAACTTAACTGGGGAAATGTAGTTAAACAAGACTTAATGGAGTGGGATATAGATTAACAAATGAAGTGTCTTAGGACGGAATGGAGAAAAGCTATAAGTAGGGTGGAAGGTTAAACTCGTTGTTATTCCTATGTTCCAGATGGTCTCTTTTTAGTTCTTTTCCTCTTCAACCCCTTCTTGTCTTTTATCTTATTTTCTCCTTCCCCAATTTTTTATTTTTATTTTTATTTATTTATTTATTTGTATTTTATTTTTTAATCTCCTTTCATTTATCATTGGGTTCATCTACCACCCACTACAATTAATTTGGGTTAAAAGTGCTGTTAATGTTGATCTTGATGACATTGAATATAATTTTAATAATAAAATAAAAAATTATTTATCTGAAAAATTATTTTTTTATACATTTAAATTCATACAAAAGCGAAGTTATATTTTAGTTAATAGTAACAGAAAAAATTAGTAAGAAAATAAGTATATGTAACATCCCGCATAATTAGTAAAATACCTAAGTACTATATGTACATGTGTAGAATTCGGATGTATGGTTTATGTGTAATGGCTTGTGAATTGGTTGACCTTTATCCTTGGATAAGACTAAGGTAATTAATTAAATTAAATCATAGGAAGATACATATGTAGACATGTGAATTTAATGTTATGAGTAAGGCATTAGTGTTTGGATGTGGGCTAGTGTGTGTGTGAGGACTAGTTAATTTTGGACTTGTGTGATTGGATTTTTGGTGTGTGGCCAATGGCCCAAGGATGGCCTTTGAACCTACCTTGTTTTAGCCCAAAGTTGTAACCACTTATCCTCCTTAAAGCCTAGTCCAACAAGGCTGCCTTGTGCAGCAAGGAACACTACTTGGCTAGTTATTTTTCCCCTCATTTTTGCGCACAAGTAAGGGTGATTTAGGACCTTGAAATCTGCCATTTTCCCTTGTCAAAACCGCCACCTCATCTTGCTTAAGCATAACTTGATTTAAACCTCATTGCATGGTAGACACATGTGCATTTTAGCATGATCTTAGGCTGCATAATTCTCCATTTTGGGCGCACATGGGAGGGGCTTGATGCAGATTTTTTTTATGACACAAACTGCCTAACTTGTTGACTTGGAGAACCCTCTTGCACTTCCATCATGACACTGTTTTGTGCAGATTTTTGGGCAAGCTTTTGCAGCCCATCATGAGTCAAAACCTGCCTTGTTTTCACATGCATCATAAGGGATTTTTTTGCTGCATTTTCATCATTTGGTGCAGCTCCAAAATCTGAATTTGGGCTGTCACAAAACTGCACTCTTGATGCACCTCTTTCCCCCTCATCATTGCGCACCAAGGCTGCCTAAGTGCAGATTTTTGGGCTGCCACATGGTTGTTTCCTTGTTGACTTAGCAAAGCTCTTACATGTACTCATGAGGCACCTCCTCCACTCCATTTTTGCGCACAACTTGGTCAATGATGCAGAAGTTTTTCTGACTTAGGACAGCCCCAAAAATTGAGTGTTTAGACTGCCACAAATCAGAGTTAATGATGCATCCTTTCCCACTCAACCTTGTGTGCGCATAGCTTGATCTTTGGTGTGAAAATTCTGACTTGTATCACCAACTCATATCTGAACATATCACTTCTCCATCCTTGCATGTAAATAGAGTAAGCTAGAAGCAAACCCTTTGCTTGTTCAACCCTTGTGTGCAGCCCCACTCCCTCAAGCAATCAGATTTCTACCATGATGTTAAATCTTTACAACCTCCTCCCTTCTCCCTTTAAATTGCGCACAAGAGGGGCTGCCCCCCCTCATTCACTTGTGCAGCCACCTCATTTCCACTCTCCCTCACACTCTAGCTTAGCCTTGCAAGAACCTTAGGAGGAAGAAAGACCTAGTGCAGCCAACATCCCCTCCTTCCCTCACCTCAACCTTGACCATACACCTAGCTAGTGCAAGCCTTGTTCCTCACCTTGTTGCGCATAGGACCTCTTAGGAAGTGTGGACTTGTGGTGTAGTGAAGCTAGAAGGTGGTGTGTGATTCTTGACTTTGAAGGGTGTGCTACAAGAGGTAAGCCTTGAGCTTAGGACCTTTTCTTTATGTAACCATGTATGTGTGCTTAAATGTCTCTTTGAGTATGTGTGGTTTTGGGATTCAAGTATGAGCATGGAAAAAATTAGAATGGTGGAGCTATTGCATGGTGAATTGTATGCATAAAAATGCTTAAGATTATATGCCACTGTTTGTATGATTAGGCCACTGTTTAAAGAGAAATGTGCCACTGTTTCCTTATGTATGTGCCACTGTTTTGGTAGATAAAATGCCACTGTTTCGGTCCCTCAAAATCACATTAAAATGTCACTGTTTCTGCACCTAAAAGCCACTGTTTCTGCACCTAAAAGCTACTGTTTCTGCACATTAGAAGCCACTGTTTCTGCACCTAAAAGCCACTGTTTCTGCACATTAAAAGCCACTGTTTCTGCACATTAGAAGCCACTGTTTCTGCACATTATATGCCACTGTTTCTGCACATATATGTCACTGTTTTAGTACTCCTTAAGCCACTGTTTTAGCCATGTAATGCCACTGTTTCCATGCTTAAAATCCCACTGTTTTAGCCATGTAATGCCACTGTTTCCATGCTTAAAATGCCACTGTTTTAGCCATGAAATGTCACTGTTTCCATGCTTAAAATGCCACTATTTTTATGCATAAAAGGCCACTGTTTTAAGTCATCATATGCCACTGTTATATGCATAATGTGCCACTGTTTTAGTCATCATATGCCACTGTTTTTATGCATAATATGCCACTGTTTTAAGTCATCATATGCCACTGTTTTATGCATAAAAATGCCACTGTTTTAGTCCTTCTATGCCACTGTTTGTATGCATAAAATGTCACTGTTTTAATCCATGATATGCCACTGTTTCAATGCCCAAAAACCAAGATTTATGCCACTGTTTTGGAAGTTCAAAGTGCCACTGTTTCTGTTTTAAAAACGCCACTGTTTCTGTTTTAAAAACGCCACTGTTTCTGTTTTAAAAACGCCACTGTTTCTGTTTAAAACGTCACTGTTTTGCTGCTGTAAAAATGCTCACTGTTTGCTGCTGTATGCTCACTGTTTTGCTGCTGTATGCTCACTGTTTTGCTGCTGTAAATGCTCACTGTTTTGCTGCTGTATGCTCACTGTTTGCTGCTGTATGCTCACTGTTTTGCTGCTGTATGCTCACTGTTTTGCTGCTGTAAATGCTCACTGTTTTGCTGCTGTATGCTCACTGTTTTGCTGCTGTAAATGCTCACTGTTTGCTGCTGTATGCTCACTGTTTTGCTGCTGTATGCTCACTGTTTTGCTGCTGTAAATGCTCACTGTTTTGCTGCTGTATGCTCACTGTTTTGCTGCTGTAAATAGCCACTGTAAATGATTAGTTGTAAATGATTTAGGTGCGCTTAAGAAGTGAGATACTTCGCTGCTGTTGGTAATATTTAAGGCACGCAAAGGTAAGTGTCAGGCGATGATGCCTAATGTAACTATTGACTACTGGTATAGAATTGTAACATGATGCTCCATATGCCGTAAAAATATTATGTTCCATTATGATGAAAGGAAACTGCCTAAAATGTGCCTGAGGGCTATATGATTATGAGGTAAAGACGTTATGTGGCAGCATAACGCATATGAAAGGTATATAAGCATGCATCTTACATTATACCGCATTTTTACGCTTTGTGTGTGAAAGCATAGCATGACATGCATGTACCAAGATCATATAGGCCTTGTTTTAGAATAGTTATGTACAGGACCATGTGTTTGAGCAAGCATCATATAGGCATCCCCAAGGTACCGGGGTATGGGACACTTGGCATCAGTCCGCATAGGCCCACAGATGGAATCCACATGGAGCTCAGGTGCCAAGGGTATACTTGATTCCACTGTGAAGTGCGCGCACGACGGTGCTAAAAGCGCAAAGGAAAGGCGTTATATACGCAATATATGAATATGATAAAATGAAAAGGAACAAGTATATGTTGAAGTGACTGTTTATGATTTTGTGCCTAGTTAATACTGTTATATTACTGGTTTTATTGCCACACTACTGGGATTTATTCTCACCCCTTCGGGGCTGCTATTTTTCCAAAATGGCAGGAGGACGCAAGAGCATTTGAAGGAGTAATATTTTGCTGTTGATTGCTGATGCGTGGATTATCAGTGTTGCTGTTTGTTTAAATGGATAACTGTAATGATTAATGTTTTGAAACTTTTGGATGACTGTAGTCTTTATCATAAGTATGTTAGCTTGAACTTTTATGAACAATGACTATTTTGGAAAACCTTTGTGAAAAGAATTTAAGTGTGAAAAATTTTATACGGATGTGTATACTGCTTTGTTAGCTCATGTGACTTTAAAAACTCTATTTCCGCTTAGCAAACGACTCTCTCTTGGATGCATACAAGGGAGGGCGTTACACTAATTGGTATCAGAGCAGTTTGGTCCATGGATTTGCTTGTGTTTGATTGAATTGATTGCTGTTTGTGTTATCTGCTGATTGACTGTCTAAATGTGCTATAGTTTAAGTATATATTGACTAGGATAGTTAGATTGTTTAGACTAGTCTGGGATAAGACACGGATGCATAGCTAACTTGTCCGAATTGAACTCGAGTACCTACTTGGGACTGCTGCCATGAATAACTTGCGGTGAGCCTGATCAACTCATTTCCTGATATTGTGAGTGCAGAATCATGGCGGGTGGTCGCGGTTCAACTCGGGGAAGGACTGGCGATGCGGAAGAGGATCTTATCACCACCATTGGGGGACTGGCAACGTTCATCCAGAATATGAGCCAAGAATGGCGTGACCATAGGCAACAGAATCAGAACCAACCCCCACTGCATGAAAATGCAGAAGAAATTGCCCGTCGGAGGTTGAAAGACTTCCGCAACTTCCAACCACCTACCTTTGAGGGTGAGGACAACCCTGAGGCTGCAGCAAAGTGGCTGCAGATGATCGAGCATATCTTTGAACGCATGGCATGTCCGGAAGCGCAGAAGACTGAGTACGCGTCATACCAGCTGATGGGAGAAGCTTTAACATGGTGGACTGGTGCGAGGGCTCTGCTGAGAGCTCAGGACGTGGAACTAACATGGGCCGTGTTCAGACAAGTATTTCTGGATAAGTATTTTCCTAAGGCAATGCGAAGGATGAAGCACACTGAACTGCTGTCGCTCAGGCAGGGTAACATGACGGTTAATGAGTATATTGCAAAGTTTGGGCAGCTGATCGAGTACGCCAACTTCGACCGGAACATTTATGATGAAGAATGGCAGGTGGAGAAGTTCGAGAGCGGACTGCATCCGGAAATCCGCAAGCTCATCTTGACGACGGCTAATCGCACACTTCCGGAACTCATCAACCAGAGTCGTCAGGCAGAAGGAATCATTCTGGAGGCCAAGAACTTGAACAAGCCACCACCACAGTTCCACGGAGGAAACCGAGCAGGCAGATTCTTCAGGGCGGCACCTGGTAGGGGTCGAGGCAGAGGTACGCCGTTGCAGGCGCGGCCTGGAAATTTTAAGAGAAACTTTACGGTGGGTCAATCGTCGACTGGACGTCAGGGCGCGACCGTTTGTGCTACATGTGGAAAGAATCACTTTGGAGTCTGTCGCAAGAACAACAATGCATGCTTCAGATGCGGCCAGCAAGGTCATTTTGCTTACAAATGCCCCCAGAACGCTGATCAACAGCCTCCGCAAGCACGGGTGTTCACATTGGATGCAAATGAAGCGCAGAAGTTTCCCAACCTGATCAAAGGTAATGTCACTTTGAATGGTCACCCAATTTCTGTTATCTTTGATTCTGGAGCGTCTGGCTCTTTTATGGCAAAGCATACTGCCTTGAGAATAGGCATCACCCCAACCCCGTTACCTCACGAGTTACACATCAGCACACCTACGGGAGGATCGTGCACAGCCTCAGAGATCTGCAGAGGTGTTACCTTGCAGTACGAAGGGAACACGTATACAGTTAACTTGGTGGTCCTGCCGGTATTCAACTTCGATGTGATTATCGGTATGGACTGGTTGACGGACAACGGGATAACCTTGGATTGTCGTGCGGGGAAAGTCATTGTTCCTGCAAAGGATGGTAATTTTCAACCTTTCTCTCTCATTTCCTTATTGCAAGTTAGAAAAGAGCTCCGCAAGGGAGCAGCAGGGTATCTTTTGTCGATCGAGGCTGAGACCTCGGTTGACAATCAATTCAGAATGTACCGGTAGTTAGAGAATTCGAGGAGGTATTCCCGGATGAAATACCTCGATTGCCTCCTCATAGGGAAATAGAATTTTCGATCGAACTTGTTCCTGGAGTTGGACCAATCTCCATTGCCCCGTATCGTATGGCACCTTTGGAACTGCGCGAGTTGAAGAAGCAGATAGAAGAGCTTTTGGCAAAGGAATTCATCAGACCGAGTACTTCTCCATGGGGTGCTCCAGCTATCTTGATTAAGAAGAAGGATGGAAGCTTACGTCTGTGTGTAGATTACCGCCAGCTGAACAAAGTCACGGTGAAGAATAAGTATCCGCTACCGAGGATCGACGATTTGATGGACCAGCTGAGAGGAGCCAGAGTCTTTTCCAAGATAGACTTACGATCGGGATACCATCAGATCCGGGTCAAACCGGAGGATATTCCGAAAACCGCTTTTAGGACTCGTTATGGGCACTACGAATATCAGGTGATCCCATTCGGACTTACGAATGCTCCAGCGGTATTCATGGACTACATGAACCGCATCTTCCGCCCGTTTCTTGATCAGTTCGTTATTGTGTTTATCGACGATATCCTGATTTACTCAGCTAATGAAGAGCTGCATGCGGAACATCTGAGGATTGTCTTGCAAGTCTTGAAGGAGAAGCAGTTGTACGCGAAATGGTCGAAGTGCGAGTTTTGGCTTAAAGAGGTCCAGTTTCTGGGCCATGTCATTTCATCAGAAGGTATCGCGGTGGACCCCAGCAAAGTGGAAGCTGTCATGAATTGGGAACGACCCAAGACGGTTACTGAAGTAAGAAGTTTCTTAGGTCTGGCTGGATACTATCGAAGGTTCATCCAGAATTTCTCTCAAATAGTGCAACCCCTTACTCGTCTCACTCGGAAGGATAAGCCTTTTGAGTGGACTGAAGCCTGTGAAGAATGTTTCTTGGAGCTAAAGAGCAGATTGACGAGTGCTCCCGTACTCACGATTCCGGATCCTACTCGAAAGTTCGAAGTATACTGCGATGCGTCGCTGAAAGGACTTGGATGTGTGTTGATGCAGGATCGTATGGCGGTAGCTTATGCATCTCGACAACTGAAGCCTCACGAAGAAAATTATCCTACGCACGATTTGGAGTTAGCAGCTATAGTGTTCGCACTTAAAATCTGGAGGCACCACTTGTATGGTTCGCAGTTTGACGTGTTCAGCGATCATAAGAGTTTGAAGTACTTGTTCGACCAGAAGGAGCTGAATATGCGGCAACGACGGTGGATGGAATTTCTGAAGGACTACGATTTTGAACTTAAGTACCACCCAGGAAAGGCGAATGTGGTAGCTGACGCCCTGAGCAGGAAGACACTACACACTGCAACTCTGATGATGGAAGAATTGAAGTTGTTTGAGGCCTTTCGAGACTTGAACTTATCGGTAGACGAGAGAGGAAGTAGCATAAGATTGGGAAATATAAAGGTGGAGAATGAATTGATCAGTAGAATTAAGGAGGCTCAGAAAGATGAAGAGTTAGTCCGTGATTTGGTTGGTAACCAAGATGTTGTAAAGGATGAGAATGATGTTTGGAGATTTCAAGGACGGCTGGTTGTGCCGAATGAAGAGTTGAAGCAAGAAGTTTTACAGGAGGCTCACAAGGGTAAGTACGCAGTTCATCCTGGATCCACGAAGATGTACCATGATTTGAAGACCTCGTTTTGGTGGCCGGGTATGAAGCGTGATATTGCGGAGTATGTATCTCGATGCTTAACTTGTCAGAAGGTGAAGTACGAACATCAGAAACCGTCGGGACTCCTTCAACCTTTGGAGATCCCCGAATGGAAGTGGGACAGTATTTCGATGGATTTTGTAGTTGGACTTCCTCGGACGCGAGAAGGATATGATTCTATCTGGGTGATTGTCGATCGTTTAACGAAGTCAGCTCATTTCTTGCGTGTTAGAACCACATATGATACAGAGAGGCTTGCTAGAATTTATCTGCAGGAGATTGTGAAGCTGCACGGAGTTCCTACGAGTATTGTCAGTGATCGTGATCCCAAGTTTACATCTAAGTTTTGGGAATCCTTTCAAAGAGCATTAGGGACCCAATTGAGGTTGAGTACTGCTTATCATCCGCAGACCGATGGCCAGACGGAACGCACCATTCAAGCCTTAGAGGACATGTTGCGAGCATGTGTTTTGGAGTTAGGAGGCAGCTGGGATAGTTATCTTTCTTTGATTGAGTTCGCTTACAACAACAGTTACCACTCCAGCATTCAGATGGCACCGTATGAAGCTTTGTATGGGAGAAAGTGCAGATCCCCTTTATGTTGGACGGAAGTGGGTGAGCGAAGTATGTTAGGACCCGATCTAATTCAAGAAACATCCGAACAAGTAAAGAAGATTCGGGAGAATATGCAGAGGGCTCAGGCCAGACAGAAGAGTTATTACGACAAGCGTCATAAGCCTCTATCTTTCGAAGTCGGAGACCATGTATTTTTGAGAATCACTCCTACATCGGGACTCGGAAGGAGAATGGGAGTAAAGAAGTTAAGTCCACGGTACTTAGGACCGTATCTGATTATGGACCGGATTGGAGAGTCTGCATACCGGTTGGCTTTACCACCCAATCTGTCAGGAATTCACAATGTATTTCATGTGTCACAGCTACGGAGGTATCTCTCTGATCCATCTCACGTATTACAGCCGGAAGAAGTGGAACTAAAGGAAGATCTGACGTATCAAGTGCAACCGTTGCAAATTCTTGAAAGATCCGTCAAGCGATTACGTTCTAAAGAGATTCCGTTGGTGAAGGTATTATGGAACAACAGATCGGCAGCTGAAGCCACTTGGGAGCGCGAGGACGACATTCAGAAACGTTACCCAGAACTGTTTAGCTCTTAAGTAAGTTTATTTTGCGGACAAAATTCCTATTTGGTGGGGAGAGTGTAACATCCCGTATAATTAGTAAAATATATATAGGTACTATATGCTATAGGTACATGTGTAGAATTCGGATGTATGGTTTATGTGTAATGGCTTGTGAATTGTTTGATTTTTATTCCTTGGATAAGACTAAGGTAATTAATTAAATTAAATCATAGGAAGATCCATATGTAGACTTGTGAATTTAATCATATAAGTAATGTGAGTATGTGTTTAGGACCTTAGTGTTCATTGGACTTTGGTAGTGGGCTAGTGTGTGTGTGTGGACTTGTTGCTAGTGGACTTGTGTGAATGGATCCTTTTTGTATGTGAGGCCAATGGCCCAAGGATGGCTTGTGAATCCATCAAGTTCAGCCCATGGTTAGACCCACACCTACTTCCCTAAGCCTTGCCCAACAAGGATGTCTTGTGTACCAAGAAACCTTCACATGGCAACCCTTCCACCACTCAATCTTGCGCACAAGTAAGGGTGATTTAGGACTTAGTAATCTGTCATTTTGCCTTGTTAAACCGCCACCTCACCTTGATTATGCATAACTTGATTTAAACCTCATTGCTTGGAAGACACTTGGACATTTTAGCATGATTTTAGGCTGCATATTTCCCCATTTAGGCGCACATGGGAGGGTCCTTGGTGCAGATTTTTCTTATGACACAAACTGCCTAACTTGTTGACTTGGAGAACCACTTACACCCTCCATCATGACACTGTTTTATGCAGATTTTTGGCAAGCTTTTGCAGCCCATCATGAGCCAAACCTGCCTTGTTTTCACATGCATCATAAGAGGATTTTTGGCTGCATTTTCATCATTTTGTGCAGCTCCAAAATCTGAATTTGGGCTGTCACAAAACTGCACTCTTGATACACCTTTTTCCCCCTCATCATTGCGCACCAAGGCTGCCTAAGTGCAGATTTTTGGGCTGCCACATGGTTGTTTCCTTGTTGACTTAGCTAAGCTCTTACATGTGCACATGACACTTCCTTTCCACTCCATTTTTGCGCATACCTTGGTCAATGATGCAGAAAATTTTCTGACTTAAGGACAGTCCCAAATCTGATCAAATCACCCCTCACTCTTTGCATGTAAGTAGAGTAATTTAGAAGCCAACACCTTGCTTGTACAGCCCTTGTATGCAGCCCCACTCCCTCAAGCAATCAGATTTCTACCATGATGTTAAATCATTACAACCTCCTCCCTTCTTCCTTTAAATTGCGCACAAGAGGGGCTGCCCCCCCCCATTCACTTGTGCAGCCACCTCATTTCCCCTCTCCCTCACACTCTAGCTTAGCCTTGCAAGAACCTTAGGAGGAAGAAAGACCTAGTGCAGCCAACATCCCCTCCTTCCCTCACCTCAACCATACACCAAGCTAGTGCAAGCCTTGTTCCTCACCTTGTTGCGCATAGGATCTCTTAGGAAGTGTGGACTTGTGGTGTAGTGAAGCTAGAAGGTGGTGTGTGATTCTTGACTTTGAAGGGTGTGCTTCAAGAGGTAAGCCTTGAGCTTAGGACCTTTTCTTTATGTAACCATGTATGTGTGCTTAAATGTCTCCTTGAGTATGGGTGGTTTTGGGATTCAAGTATGAGCATGGTAAAAATTAGAATGGTGGAGCTATTGCATGGTGAATTGTATGCATAAAAATGCTTAAGATTATATGCCACCGTTTGTATGATTAGGCCACTGTTTAAAGAGAAATGTGCCACTGTTTCCTTATGTATGTGCCACTGTTTTAGTAGATAAAATGCCACTGTTTCGGTCCCTCAAAATCACATTAAAATGTCACTGTTTCTGCACCTAAAAGCCACTGTTTCTGCACCTAAAAGCCACTGTTTCTGCACATTAGAAGTCACTGTTTCTGCACCTAAAAGCCACTGTTTCTGCACCTAAAAGCCACTGTTTCTGCACATTAGAAGCCACTGTTTCTGCACATTTTATGCCACTGTTTCTGCACATATATGTCACTGTTTTAGTACTCCTTAAGCCACTGTTTTAGCCATGTAATGCCACTGTTTCCATGCTTAAAATGCCACTGTTTTAGCCATGTAATGCCACTGTTTCCATGCTTAAAATGCCACTGTTTTAGTCATAAAATGCCACTGTTTCCATGCTTAAAATGCCACTGTTTTAGTCATGAAATACCACTGTTTCCATGCTTAAAATGCCACTGTTTTTATGCATAAAAGGCCACTGTTTTAGCCATCATATGCCACTGTTTTTATGCATAATATGCCACTGTTTTAGTCATTATATGCCACTGTTTTTATGCATAAAATGTCACTGTTTAAGTCATTCCATGCCACTGTTTTATGCATAAAAATGCCACTGTTTTAGCCCTTCTATGCCACTGTTTGTATGCATAAAATGCCACTGTTTTAAGCTATAATATGCCACTGTTTCACTGTCCAAAAACCAAGATTTTTTCCACTGTTTTGGAAGTTCAAAGTGCCACTGTTTCTGTTTTAAAAACGCCACTGTTTCTGTTTTAAAACGTCACTGTTTTGCTGCTGTAAATGCTCACTGTTTTGCTGCTGTATGCTCACTGTTTTGCTGCTGTAAATGCTCACTGTTTTGCTGCTGTATGCTCACTGTTTTGCTGCTGTAAATGCTCACTGTTTTGCTGCTGTAAATGCTCACTGTTTTGCTGCTGTATGCTCACTGTTTTGCTGCTGTATGCTCACTGTTTTGCTGCTGTATGCTCACTGTTTTGCTGCTGTAAATGCTCACTGTTTTGCTGCTGTATGCTCACTGTTTTGCTGCTGTATGCTCACTGTTTTGCTTCTGTAAATGCTCACTGTTTTGCTGCTGTATGCTCACTGTTTTGCTGCTGTATGCTCACTGTTTTGCTGCTGTATGCTCACTGTTTTGCTGCTGTAAATGCTCACTGTTTTGCTGCTGTAAATGCTCACTGTTTTGCTGCTGTAAATAGCCACTGTAAATGATTAGTTGTAATTGATTTAGGTGCGCTTAAGAAGTAAGATACGTCGCTGCGGTTTGGTAATATTTAAGGCACGTAAAGGTAAGTGTCAGGCGATGATGCCTAATGTAACTATTGACTACTGGTATAGAATTGTGACATGATGCTCCATATGCCGTAAAAATATTATGTTCCATTATAATGAAAGGAAACTGCCAAATATGTGTCGTGATGGCTATATGATTATGAGGTAAAGACGTTATGTGGCAGCATAACGCATATGAAAGGTATATAAGCATGCATCTTACATTATACCGCATTTTTACGCTTTGTGTGTGAAAGCATAGCATGACATGCATGTATCAAGATCATATAGGCCTTGTTTTAGAGTAGTTATGTACAGGACCATGTGTTTGAGCAAGCATCATGTAGGCATCCCCAAGGTACCGGGGTATGGGACACTTGGCATCAGTCCGCATAGGCCCACAGATGGAATCCACATGGAGCTCAGGTGCCAAGGGTATTTTTGATTCCACTGTGAAGTGCGCGCACGACGGTGCTAAAAGCGCAAAGGAAAGGCGTTATATACGCGATATATGAATATGATAAAATGAAAAGGAACAAGTATATGTTGAAGTGACTGTTTATGATTTTGTGCCTAGTTAATACTGTTATATTACTGGTTTTATTGCCACACTACTGGGATTTATTCTCACCCCTTCGGGGCTGCTATTTTTCCAAAATGGCAGGAGGACGCAAGAGCATTTGAAGGAGTAGTATTTTGCTGTTGATTGCTGATGCGTGGAATATTAGTGTTGCTGTTTGTTTAGATGGATAACTGTAATGATTGATGTTTTGGAACTTTTGGATGACTGTAGTCTTTATCATAATTATGTTAGCTTGAACTTTTATGAACAATGACTATTTTGGAAAACCTTTGTGAAAAGAATTTAAGTGTTGAAAATTTTTATACGGATTTGTATACTGCTTTGTTAGCTCATGTGACGTTAACGACTCTAATTCCGCTTAGCAAACGACTCTCTTGGATGCATACAAGGGAGGGCGTTACAGACAGTGTACCAAGGCCTTAATAATTAAGTAGCAAAAAGTTGTCTATGACAAGATAATTTCGGCAGTTTCAGTGGGTACAGGGGGATTCTTTTTTCTATATGGCTTTGGTGGTACAGGAAAGACATTTATTTGGAATACATTGTCAGCATCCATTAGATCAAAAGGCGAAATTGTACTTAATGTTGCTTCTAGCGGGATTGCATCACTTTTGCTTCCTGGAGGCCGGACAGCACACTCTAGATTTCGTATTCCAATTCAGATCACTGAGGATTCAACATGTAATATACGGCAGAATTCTAATATTGCCGAATTGCTAGCGAAAACAAAGCTAATCATATGGGATGAAGCTCCAATGGTACACAGATTTTGCTTTGAGGCTCTAGACAAAACACTTAGAGATGTTCTTAGATTTTCTGATTCAAGTTGTGTTGATAAACCATTTGGTGGGAAAGTTGTTGTTCTTGGGGGTGACTTCAGGCAAATCTTACCTGTTGTTCCTCATGGAAGCAGACAAGATATAGTCCATGCAACCATTAATTCTTCTTGTCTTTGGTCTCGTTGTCATTTATTAACTTTGACCTAGAACATGCGTCTTAGTTCTGGAAGTGACACTAACAATTTAATGGAAATAAAGGAATTTTCTGATTGGCTTCTTAAAGTCGGGGATGGTGTTCTTGGAGATGATGTGGATGGAGAATCTATTATAACAATTCCAAATGAATTATTGATTAAAGAATCACCGAATCCACTTTCAGATTTAATGGATTTTGTGTATCCTGATATCTTGGATCATATTTTAGAACCCACATTCTTTAAAGAACGTGCCATTCTGACTCCAAAATTGGCAGATGTTTCTATTTTAAATGAGAACTTAATGTCTTTGATTCCAGGTGACGAAAGAATATATTTAAGTTCAGATAATATTCTGTACCAAAAAAAAAAGTTCAGATAATATTTTGAAACAAGACGGTAATTCTTCCCTTGAGGATGATGAATTCTCACCTGAGATCTTAAATACCTTCTCCTGTTCTGGGCTTCCAGATCATAAATTAATTTTGAAGGTCAAAGTTCCAGTCATGCTATTAAGAAATATTGACCAATCAAGAGGTTTATGCAATGGAACAAGATTGCTTATTACAAGATTAGGCAATCATGTGGTTGAGGCAACTGTTCTTACAAGAAGCAATATAGGAGAAAATGTGTTAATCCCTAGAATGACAATGAGCTCCTCAAGTCATTCTTTTCCTGTAAATTTCCAAAGAAGACAATTTCCCCTTGTGGTTTCGTTTGCCATGACAATCAATAAGAGTCAAGGACAATCGCTTTCTCATGTTGGAATTTATCTACCCAGGCCAGTCTTTAGTCATGGGCAATTATATGTGGCACTATCCCGAGTAAAGAGCAAAAAAGGATTGAAGATTTTGATACTTGATGATGATGGTTGTGTTACAAACAGTACCTTTAACATAGTCTACAAAGAAGTATTTCAGAGATTACTGTAATTTATATTGCTTCAGTCAATTGGATATAACGTTGCTCTTTGGTACAGGTAAAATCTGCATTCCTTAAGTTATATTTTTTTCAAATGTTGATTAGCGTTGGATTTTGATTATTTTTATACTGTATTTTTAAAATACGATTATGAAATTCAAAAGCAAAAAACCACATTGAATAATACTTCTGACAATTACCTGTTCAATTCTTCTGTTCTTTATTCGCTAAATCATATGTTATGCTAACATATACTGTTTTTATTTCTTTTATAGTTAGCAGGCTGATGTCAGAGATATTTTGCTGGAACACCGAATTGTATCACTGTTATTTGTGAACTATTTTATGTGTGTCGTCTTATCACCGTTGATTTCCGTCAATCAACGATTATCATTTTAGCAAATTAAACTTATTAATTAATTATTAATTTACAATAAATGATGACCGTTGATTGACGGAAATCAACGGTGATAAGACATGGTTGTAAGAGATGGTAAACAAAAAAGGTTGTAACTATAACCTTTCTCTTTGTTGTCATGCAAAATAGTGTTATTCTATTTATCACTTTTGCAAATTTATCACTTTTGCAATTGGACGTGAAGGTTACTCGATACAATTAAACGTTTCGTCCTACAAAATTTTATTTTACTTTTTTATCTTTCTGAATGCTACAGCCTTTTCAAGTTAAAAATTATAACAATACAATTATTTTTTATTATGATATTATTATTAAGAGTTTCATATCAAGATCAACGTGTGGATTTAACAGTAAGACGACACACCAACGACGGCGACAACGATTTTGTTCTTTTTTCCCCGGGCATCGCACGGGTAATTCACTAGTAGTATACTATATGATAAATTTCGTCACAAAATTTCATGCATATAAATATGACACAATTCATGGAGAAAAATAAGAAAACATTCAAGGTACTCTTAGTACCCTCCATGGCCAAATCTACCCTTTCAAAAAGGGTGTTCCTTTTAAGACTTTCATAAAGAAAAAGAAACTAAACCATGATGCATAATGTTTTATGAACACAATCAAATTTACATGTTCATAAAAAAAAAACTTTAACACCTTAAAGGATTTGTGATTCAAAACCCATATGCAGAATTTAAACTTTAACCCTTTAAAGATTTTGACCATGAAAAATCTCTTTTCACAAATAAGGTACCATCACCCGCCGATGGTAAAGCAACCGGGCTCTGATACCACTTGAAAGTAAACTGGCCTTTGAAGGCCAATGCATGTAAGGTGTAAAAACAAAAATTTTACTGCGGAAACATACATGCACGCAAGGACTCATGCTTTAAGACAGCATGATGTTACCTTGTTTTTGGCCTGATCAGTCAGGGAGATCAGTTGTCAGGTTTGAAGGGTTCAAACCCTCTAATGGTGATCCACACCACCGTTCATCAATGATGCAAGAACGCCTTCTTGAAAGCCACCAAATGATCACCACAGTGAGGCTTCCTATGCGCACAAGTGGTGAAGGTGGAGGCTAGGTATTCTGTTTGGAAAGATGTAGTGAACTACCCTACAGAATGGTGCATGAGATGAAGGAGTGTAGGCTAGGTTTTCTCAAAACCCTAAGGAGAGGAACTAGTCATGTTGTGCGCACACCTTGGAGGGAAGAGAGAATGATAATTCAAAAATGAAATTATCCTTTCAAATAAATTGAAAGTGGCGCATGAATAAGAGGAGGATAAGGTGGTGTTGTTGCAAAACAAATCTTGCCAACAACCTCCAATCTTATCCTCATGAAACTAAGGCTAGGTTTTCTCAAAACCCTAAGGAGAGGAACTAGTCATTGCGCACACCTTGGAGGGAAGAGAGAATGATCATTCAAAAATGAAATTATCCTTTCAAATAAATTGAAAGTGACGCATGAATAAGGGGAGGATAAGGTGCAGTTGTTGCAAAACAAATCTTGCCAACAACCTCCAATCTTATCCTCATGAAACTAAGTTCAAAACAATTCAAAATTAGATTCATAAACTATCATATAGTATCCATTTCATGCGCATAATTCAGCCCTAAAAGGGGGTCTAAATATGTTGAGTAGTTGCATTCAAAATTTGAACCAACTCACCCACTGATTCTCTCAACTACCAAATCTGATTGGAGTTTTGTTTTAAGTGACAAGATGACATTCTTATCACCTAAGTGTGCGCCCCAAACAGCCCCAAAAAATGCTTCAAAGATTCTTCTTGATCCAAGGAATTTGTTCCAATAAAATATTATCTTATCCTTTTGTTATGAAACAACTTTTCAAAACCAATTCAAATTCGAATTCAAACACTTGAATTCAAATGTTCAAACATTCAAATTCAAAATTCAAAATTTCAAATTTCAAATTCAAAATTCGAATTTCAAAATTCAAATTCGAAATTCAAATTTCAAAATTCAAAATTCAAAAATTCAAAATTCAAAATTCAAATTCAAAATTCGAATTTCAAAATACAAATTCCAAATTCAAATTTCAAATTCAAAATTCGAAATTCAAATTTTTGATTATTAATTTAACTAATTAAATTAATTAGTAATGGCTTGGACTATCCAAGCCCATTACTAAGCTCCATCCACCATCCACCCATTTAGGTGGGCTTCCAAATAGCTTCTTGGGCTAACAACCATTGTTAGGCCCAATACCTTTAAAGCTAGTTCATCATGACTACAAGGTGTTAGTGTGTGACCCATTAGGTCCAACTTAGCTTCTGACATAACTGGGCTTGGGCCCAACAAGCCCACAACCCAATTAATGACAACACAGAGCACTAGCAATGCTTTGTTGCCCCAAAACTAGTCAGATTAATGACTTGATCATCCTATTGCACATATTTGGTTACCGTATGTATTTCCCTTCGTCTCGGTTATCTTCCCATTAACCTAGGGTAAGGAAATGTATCAACCCCTACGGTTTAGGGTAAGCTTTATTCGAAATAGAGAATCTTCAATTTACTGACTCTAAAGGCAGATCATCTCATGATTTCTTTTACTATGCATAGATTCCCGAGTCCCTGTAAATGTCATCCCGATTTCTCCAGTTTACAGATAACCTAATCTCTCACAGAGATTTGACGAATTCCTTCAGCTTATTACCCTAGCCCTGTGCCCTTTAAGGACACACCCAACAGTATACCTATGAGTCTTCATGTTTTAGGCAGACGAGGCATACAATCAAAACATGCCTTCAAGAACACAGTCTAGGTAATAACTTCTGGTCTAAGGAAAGACATACCCAAACATAAAGAGATTACTCTAATGACACTATCTGTGAGATTTCCTCATAGAGTCTCTTTTTGGGTCTGTTCAGTGCGAGCTATACTCTTATAGGTCCACCCACGACTTTAGCTAAGATATCTCCATATCTGCAGCTCATGAGGTCTTTACCTTGTATCCATATACAAGTAGATAAGTCGTAGTAGTCTTACCCGAGATCACTGATCCCCAAACTCAGTGTCTCTAGACTAGGAACATATAATTAGGAATAGACATGCAATATGCTTGAATCCTCGTGATCGTGATCTCATCACAGATACTCAAGAGATACCTGTTCTATTCCAAGGGGTTTATCCAGTTCGTTCATATAATATTAACAATAATATCGAGACACAATATGAAACTGAATAAATAGTGCTTTCATTTATTTGCGACAAACAAAGTTCTACATCAAGTGTCCTTTATTTAATCAAAAGATTTTCTCTAGGACACCCATATGCTAACAAGCTCCCACTTGGCCAAGAGCCAATCAGATAAATTATTCTTATGCTAATCCAGTTGGAGATGCTGACCTTATTTTGCCTACGGGCCTTTTATTGCATTTGAATAATTGTCTTTATGTTCCGCATATTTCTAGAAACATTATTTCAATTTCATCACAGATACTCAAGAGATACCTGTTCCATTCCAAGGGGTTTATCCAGTTCGTTCATATAATATTAACAATAATATCGAGACAGAATATGAAACTGAATAAATTGTGCTTTATTTATTTGCGATTAACAAAGTTCTACATCTAGTGTCCTTTATTTAATCAAAAGATTGTCTCTAGGACACCCATATACTAACATAGTTCACTACACCTTTCCAAACAGAATACCTAGCCTCCACCTTCACCACTTATGCGCATAGCAAGCCTCACTGTGGTGTTCATCTGGTGGCTTTCAAGAAGGAGTTTTTGCATCATTGACGAACGGTGGTGTGCATCACCATTAGAGGGTTTGTACCCTTCAAGCCTGACATCTGATCTCCCTGACTGATCAGGCCAAAAACAAGGTAACATCATGCTGTCTTAAAGCATGAACCTATGTGTGCATGTATGTTTCCGCAGTAAAAATTTTGTTTTTACACCTTACATGCATCGGCCTTCAAAGGTCAGTTTACTTTCACAAAGGTCCCTCCTTGGACCTCACAATGGCATGACCAAAGCCCCCAACACTCAACCCTCCAAACCAGCCCTCAAAACCCACCCAATAGTGGCTGAGTTTACAGTAATACAACTTCACACCCTCACAACCCACCCTACCAAGTGTTTGCAAGAAGAAGGAGGAAGAATCATGGAGGAAAATGGCCCTAAACACTTGAAGTGAGGAGAGAACCAATGGAACAGTGTTTGGAGATGCTGATCAGCCCCAAAACCCACGTAGAAGAGTTAGGTTTTTAGGGTTTTGTGCCAATAGTTAGTATATATAGCCACATGACCCCTTAACGCGCAGTATTAGCCTTAATAGCAATGCAAAATATCTTGATCCCAGACTTTGGAATCTAAACCTACTCATTTTTCTAACAATTTTCATATTTTTATTTTATTTCTCGGAGCACCTTTCCGGTACGCGCTTTTCCATAGCCAGTACCAGTTCTGGCACCAGTTCTCATTATTTTGACTTGAAACTCGTTTTACAAGTCCTACATATTATTCTAGTAATTATCATGCACTTATTATAATTTTCTGGGATACTCTTCCGGTACGCATTTATACCGGGTAGCAGAACCGGTATCTGCGCTTTTCTTCCGAAAAGCGACTTTCAGCATTCTTACTCACTTAATATAATTATTTAAGCCAAATAATAATTATTAAGGTCAATTATGGAATCATTTCCTAATTTATCATAATTAATTCATTAATTACCTTAATTAGCGGTGCTGTTCATACAACCCCCATGGGACATGGTGGAACCAAAATGGTAAAACCGAGGACACGAAAGCTTACCTTGCAAGCTCACAATCCTATGCCAAGAGTCCACACAACTCAAGTCCAACACACAGCAGATCACAATCTGATTTAGGACCATCAAGCATATCAACATTCATAGCTCAAAAGCATACACATAAAGACTACGTTTTCCTTTTACGTTTTACGTCTTAAAGCTTCCCACAAAGTCATAAGCCCTTAACCATTTGATTCTAACTTAGTTAAGTTATTACAGAAGTACCACTTCATCGCACTAGGGTCCACAAACCCAAACATCAATTCTGTATGAACAGTACCTCACTGTTTAACGAAAACCCATAATATCTGGATATATGTCGGGGGCCATATCCGGATATCAATATCCGACCCCATATTCGGATATCCATATCCGGATATTTTGTGACAGAACTCAGATTCTGCATTTCTCGAAAATCCAAACAAAAGGTTCCACTTTTACCGATTATAGAAGCTTAAACATGCATTTCTAGGTTTGTTAAGCATTACCCAACGTTAGGTTATCATCTTAGCTTGTTACATGCATCAAGGTTCCATTTTTAAGCATAAAAACCCAAGTTCAAGGGTGACAAGGCTTACCCAAGCTTAAACAGAAGCAAATGGTGCTGTTGGAGCTCTCCAATGACACACTACAGAACATCAACCAATGGGCCACGAAAATGCACTCCAAGGTGACACCTTTCTCAACCACGAAAGTTTCAAAAGTGGCTTCTTGAAGCCTTATGTGCCAAGAACAAGACTTTCACACCTCAACACAAAACTCAGCAACCCAACCTTCCTCACACAGACCCTCCAACTCAAAATGGCACCCTCTACAAGTTCCCCAAGGCAAAAATGCACTCACCCGTGGAGTTTTTGTGAAGAAAAGAGAGGAAAAGCTACTTGGAAGGTTAAACAAAGGTGGAGAAGGGAAGGCAGCAGCAAACCCACACAAAACCCACATAGAGAGGCTGATTATGGCCTAGGGTTTTGTGCAAAGTTCATATATATACGCGGTTTAAACTTAAACACAAAGTATTAACTTTAATAGCTACGCAAAACATTTTAATCGCAAACTTTGGAATCTTAACCTACTCATTTTTCTAAGATTTTTCATATTTTTTTTTTGGAGCACCTTTCCGGTACGCGCTTTTCCATAGCCAGTATCAGTTCTGTCACCAGTTCTCATTATTTTGACTTGAAGCTCATTTTACAAGTCCTACATATTATTCTAGTAATTATCATGCGCTTATTATAATTTTGCAGGATACTTCACCGGTACGCATTTATACCGGGTAGCAGAACCGGTATCTGCACTTTTCGGCCGAAAAGTGACTTTCAGCATTATTACTCACTTACTATAATTATTAAAGCCACATAATAATTATTAGGGTAAATTATGGAATTATTTCCTAATTATCACTTTTAATTAATTAATCTCCTTAATTAGCGGTGCGAGTTCTTACACTAGACTTAGGGCATGAACATTGCATATGGATGTAGGAGGAGATTTATTGTCATATTTGTTCATGTCATTTTTTCCTAAGTCTAGTTACATATGGATTATGTCATTTTGAAGTTTATTTATTATGTTTTATTTGAAGATTATGGTTTGTAAAGTGTAATATTTCATTTGGAAGTTGTAAATTGTACATGAATACTGGATGTAATATGGAAGCATGTAATTTGATGAAAGGACAATAGGCCTATTGTAGGATTGATTTATGTTTTATGATGTAAAGAATGCATGCAAATTGATTATGGTGATTGAAATATGTTAAGTTTGAAAAATAAGTAAAGTAATGGAAATTGAGTAAATTGATATGAACTGTGATGGGTTGTAAGAGCCCCTGTGCCACCCAATGATTATTAGGTACAAATTGAGATCAAAGAATACTTTTGCAAATTTGGGGATTATTGGAAAAATAAAGGAATCTCTGACGAATTTTCCAGAAATTAGCATAATTTAGGCGAACTTGGGAGAGCATATCTCCCTCCACAGAGGTCCGATAGAGGCAGAGAACACAGACTGCCTATTTGGTTACTGCACATGTGGCAGTTCTGGACCGAGTTTAGGAAAATTATTCCTGCTTCGTTTCTTGGTCAAATTAGTTCTATGAGATATCAAATTGAAGTTTGAGGTGTCTAGTATGTTGTATAAAAATCTGAGAGCAATTGGTTGAGTGGATTTTCCAGAATAATTGATTGAGTGAAGGATGTATGTTGTATGCCGTACGCCGTTTTGAAGCTTATGTCCTCTATCTCGTGGTAAGTTTTGGGATTTTTCTGGGTTGGGCGTCGGCCTGTAGAAGGCAGAGAACACATACTGCCTATTTGGTTACTGCACATGTGGCAGTTCTGGACCGAGTTTAGGAAAATTATTCCCGCTTCGTTTCTTGGTCAAATTAGTTCTATGAGATATCAAATTGAAGTTTGAGGTGTCTAGTATGTTGTATAAAAATCTGAGAGCAATTGGTTGAGTGGATTTTCCAGAATAATTGATTGAGTGAAGGATGTTTGGTGCTATTTTGGGGTTGGCTGGCAAATTTGTTTGTCCAACTTTAAACGGCGATATCCGGAGCAAACGTGAACTTTATGACTCGTGTGATAGCTTCCTAGAAAGTTAATTAAGTGTAGAATAACATATCAAAAGATGAGACGTTCGCGCCATGCGGTTTTTCCGCAAAGATTTAAAGACCGAACCTTGTCGGATAGGTAGAAAACGTAAAAGTGAGAATTTAGCTAAGTGGATTTATGGGAACCCCTTAGTGACTTAAGGGAAGTGATATAGGTTATAAAAATAGTTTAAATAATTATTCCGCGAGGAGTTTACAGCTACGGTCATAGCTTTTATTTATTACGCTTTTTATTGTTTTAAATGCTCGCGTAATAAACGAAAAAAGTTTACTCGTATTTTCATAAATGAATTGTTGTGATTGTAACTGCGTTTAATATCATAATTAATGTTTAATGTTAACAATACCAGTGTACAACGGGCTGTTACAAAATTAAACATGAATTTCACAAGACTAATGAGTTAATTATGAATGAGGATAGAGTTATTGCCAGTCAAATCAATTAGGGACTTAAATGTTAATTATGAAAAGATTAGGGACATAAGTGCCTTTATGGGAAAAGTTAGGGGTCAAATTGCAAATAGGTAAAAGTTGGCCTGAACTTAATTTTGATGTCATAAGATGAATCTTTGGGAAACTTAGTGGCATGAAAATGACGTCATTAAAGTTTCATTATGATTAGAAATCAAGTTATAAACAAAAGAAAGTATAGAGACTAATTAGCAAATACTTGAAATTTATGGTCAAAAGTCGAATTTTGCTTTATAAAGTAAGAACACTTAGGATTCCTTTTATTTTCTTCTCTTCTTCATTCGGCCAACAACAACCCTTCGACCAGCCATGGGAGAGAGAGCTTCAAGCTTTGAACTTCATCATTTAGTCTTCTAAAACACGTTGACCCGTTCACAAGAAATTATCCTTGCAACCTTAAGAACATAACCTTGGTTTTAGTTCACATAGAGAGCCTCTTATTTGTTTGACTTTCTCACATCTCTCCATCGACTTTGGCACTGTTCATGGAGGCTAAGATGAGCTATTTTCATGTTTGAATCTTGGAGAATGATTATTGAGTGATTTGGAACTCATTTGAGGTAAGAAATTAATGATTTAAACAGTTGAATTCAAGTTTGAATTTAGGTTTTCTTGAATATTTGGATGAATTTTTATTGATGTATTTTAAGGTTTTTTATTGATCCTTAACGGTTGAGGTGGTGAATGGAATAATGAATTGGTCATTGGAAGCATAAAACTTGATAAATAGTTTACGTTTCCATTCAACCATCCTAGGGAAAATCATATTTGATTGTGTTTAAATGTTGTGTTAATGGTGTTTATGACTCCTTGGGTATATTGGTGTGGAATAGGCTAATTAGTTAGTCAATTGAAGCATGAAAATTTGATGAACACCTTTAGGTAACAATTCGGCCATCATGAGGAAAAGTGAATTGGATGTGTGTTTAATTTGATGTTGGTATTGGTTGTGGTTCCATAATGGTAGTATTGATTAGATTAAACCATAACCATTGGAGAGTTCAAAAAATGGATGAATCCACCTAGGTGTGTTTCGGCCATCTAGTGAATAACTAGGTTGGAAGTTAGTTTAGATTTTATGGATGCTTGGAAGTTAATTTTAGGCTATTCCATGTATTGTTAAGGTGAGAAAGCGTAGCTTTTATGTAGCTCTTTATGGTGATTCTATGGTATGTGATTTTTTGCCACTTCATGTGTGTTGGAAGCATGTTTAACCTTGTGTGGTGTTTGAAGGTCATTTCTTACATAATTCTAAGTGATAACAAGGTGTGAAAACTAAGCTTTTAGTTTGGTTTATAAAAGATAACATAATATGACCATCCTTTGATATTTGGCAATAACTAGTAATGACTTGTTTTGTGGCATGAATTGACATGTAAATTAAGATATGTTGTGTCATGGAAGTAATATGATGAAATCAACTTATATACCATGTTTGGAAATTTTGATGAAACATTAAAGTGTTGAAGTTTGGCATTTAACACTTGAAATGTAACCTATATGGTATTGGTTTTGTTGGTTCATAAACCAAGTTTGAACCAAAGCGACGTTTTGATAAGAGATCAAGCTTTGGAAGTGTGAGGTTAGCTTCCATGGATTCCAAGTAAGCATTGATTTGAAATCTTCAAGATGTGAGCTTTCGGTTTAGGAGTTTTCTCCTCTTTGTTTGCTCCACTATTGTCCATTTGGATGATGGTTTTGATTGTATGTGTTGTACTGATGAATGTAGATACTTAGTATAGTTGTATTCATGTAGGATATGTATGTGATGATGTGATTTGATAAGATGAAATATATGTATATATGATTTGTGAAGCTCTGGCCAGTAGTTTGTATTTGTGGTTGAGGGTTAAGGAGCCTTTACGGTCTTCTTTCCGATATATCTAAGAGTTAAGGAGCCAATTGATCTTCTCTTAGATTTGCCTTCGAAAAGTTAAGGAGCCTAAATGGTCTTCTTTCAAGGTATCCGATTAGATTCTGAACTATCCTTGAGAGCTATACTCTTGGAAGTCGTATGTATGTGATAAGCTATATGATGTCCGATATACTCTGTTATATGACATTTCTTGCAGGAAGTAAACTCATGGGTGGAGATTACTCCAAAAACTATGCTATATTATGTGCATTGGTTTGATTATCGGATCTTATGTTGGACTGGACTTTTCTGAGGTTCAGGTATGCTTTATCCCTGGGGTGTCCTGTTTTCAGTGGTTATGTTGTTCGTGAGTTCTATTCAGGATGGTATATGTTATCATATTCTCAGATAGTCATTGACTATTAGCTATGGTCACATGATAATAACTTGGAATCATGTACAATATATTATAATGTAAAAGATATGCATGGCAATATATAAGGAAAAAGAAAAAGAAAAAGTTAAGTCATAAAGTTACCTAGGGTAATGGTGATATTTTAAGTAAAGTTTTTTGCTTAAATTATAAGTATGCTGCGCTTTTATTACCATATTACATATTAACAAACCACAGACAAAGTGTTCCATACTAGGAGTTGGAGAAAACTTAAAAGCCAAGTTAACCAAAAGAATAGAGGGGAGAAAATGGGAAACAAATCCTAAGTTAAATTATAAAGAGAATCTATGCAAAACATCTATAGTCCTAGTAACAGCCAGTTGTACACCGGTAGGCGGTATTGGGCGTTATATGCGCTATATATATATATGAATATGATGAAATGAAAAGGAAAAGGAACAAGGATATGTTGAAGTGACTGTTTATGATTTGGTGCCTAGTTAATACTGTTATATTACTGGTTTTGTTTCCACACTACTGGGATTATTCTCACCCCTTCGGGGCTGCTATTTTTCCAAAATGGCAGGAAGACGTAAAAGCATTTGAAGGAGTGATGTTTTGCTGTTGCTTGCTGATGCATGGATTATCACTGTTGCTGTTTGATTGATTGGATGACTGTAATGTTTAATGTTTTGGTACTCTTGGATGACTGTAGACCTTATCATCTTTATTTTATCTTGAACTTTACGAACAGCGGCTATTTTTTGGAAAACGTTTGTGAAAGGAATTTTTGAAAGACTTAAGTGCTGAAATTTTTATAGTGCACCTTACGGGTGGTGTTTTTATGAGCAAACGAACTCCGATTTACTATTATTTTATATGCACGCGAAGCCCCAAACGTGCTCTTTCTAAATCACTTGAAACATTTTTTATCGTCCAAACAGAAGTTATAAGAACTATTGGAAACGCTTTTCGTATTTGAATTTATGTATAAGAATCTCTTTTAGCTTAGGTGACGTTAACGACTCTAATTCCGCTTAGCAAATGACTCTCTTGGATGCATACAAGGGAGGGCGTTACACTAATAAAAAAATCAAATTCTACATATGCACCTATACCATTATAATACTTATGTATTTTACTAATTATGCGGGATGTTACAGTTAACATTAATTATGATATTATGCGCAGTTACAATCACAGCAATTCATTTTATAAAAATGCGAGTAAACTTTTTCTCGTTTATTACTCGAGTATTTAAAAAGCGTAATAAATAAAAGTTGTGACCGTAACTGTAAACTCTTTGCGGAATACTTAATCAAACTACTTTTACATCTTATATTACTTCTCAAGTCACTGAGGGGTTCCCATAAATCCACTTAGCTTATTTCTCACTTTTACTTTTTCTACCTATCCGAACATGGTCCGGTCTTTAATTTTCTGCTGACAAACCGCATGGCGTGAACCTCTGATATTTTGATATGTTATTCTACACTTAATTAAATTTCTAGGAAGCAATCAAACGAGTTATTTTGATCTCGTTTGCTCCGGATATCGCCATTTGAAGTTGGACAAGAAAAGCTGCCAGCCAACCCCAGAACAGCTCCTAACATCCTTCACTCAATCAATTACTGCATAAAATCCACTCAACCATTTGCTCTCAAATTTTTATACAGAAAACTAGGCACCTCAAGATTCAATTTGATATGTCATACACCTAATTTAACCAAGAAACGAAGCGGGAATAAATTTACCAAAATCGGTCCAGAACTACCACAAGTGCAGTAAACAATTGGGCAGTCTGTGTTCCCTGCCTTCTACAGGCCGATGTCTAACCCATAATTTTACCAATTTTTACCACAAGATAGAGGACATCTCAACCTTCAAAATGGCGTATGACATGTCCCTATCGGACTTCTGTGGAGGGAGATATGCTCTCCCGAAGTCCGCCTAAATTATGCCAATTTACAGAAAATTCGCCAAAGTTTCCTTTGTTTTTACAAAAATCCCCAAATTAGCAAATGTGTTCTAAGACCTAAAATGTACCTAATAATCAATGAGTGGCACACACAAAGGCCAACAATGCCTTGGGGCTCTTACAACCCATCACAGTTTATATTAATTATATAATTCATATCATATTGCTTAGTTTATGAATACCTAACAAGTTTCAATCACCAATGTCCATTTACATGCATTTTCTAAACATACACATGTCATAATCCTAAAATAGGCCTAAGGCCCTTCCATCATATTACATATACTTCATATTTACATCAACTCATGTATAATTTACAAGGCTTTACAGGACATATTACAATTACAACTTTAATCTCCAAATAATACATGATAAAGAACCTCAAAATGACATAATTCAAATACAACTAAACTTAGGAAAAAATGACATGAACAAATATGACCATCAAAATCATCCTAGATACCATATGCGATGTTCATATCCTAAGTCTAGCCTAGGCCAAATGGCCATCAAAATGCAAAATGATGAAAGTGCTTCAGCTAATCATCCTACGGGCTTCTTTCCCGCCGCTCCAGCACCACTGTTACCTCCTGAAAAAAAGTCCCCAAGATGGGGTGAGATATACGAATATATCTCAGTAACCCAGAGGTTCTGTAGAATACTCCGCCCAATGGTTCACTTCGATGCATATAAATAACATAAAATAACATCTTGAAAAAATGGGATAAAGTAGGGGATTCAGAGAAACTGGGGATTATAGGGATACAAAATACGACGAAGCTGGAATGGTCGATGCCAATACCACGCAACGTCCTGCCTATGTTAGTATATGGGTGTCCTAGAGACAATCTTTTGATTAAATATAGGACACTAGATGTAGAACTTTGTTTGTCGCAAATAAATAAAAGCACTATTTATTCAGTTTCATATTATGTCTCGATATTATTGTCAATATTATATGAATGAATTGGATAAACCCCTTGGAATAGAACAGGTATCACTTGAATATCTGTGATGAGACCACGATCATGAGGATTCAAGGATATCACATGTCTATTCCTAATTATATGTTCCTAGTCTAAAGACACTGAGATTGGGGATCAGTGATCTCGGGTAAGACTAGCACGACTTATCTACTTGTATATGGATGCAAGGTAAAGACCTCATCAGCTACAGATATGGAGATGTCTTAGCTAAAGTCATGGGTGGACCTATAAGAGTATAGCTCGCACTGAACAGACCCAAAAAGAGACTCTATGAGGAAATCTCACAGATAGTGTCATTAGAGTAACCTCTTTATATTTGGGTATGTCTTTCCTTAGACCAGAAGTTATTACCTAGACTGTGTTCTTGAAGGCATGTTTTGATTGTATGCCTGGTCTGCCTAAAACATGGAGACTCATAGGTATACTGTTGCGCGTGTCCTTAAAGGACATAGGGCTAGGGTAATAAGCTGAAGGAATTCGTCAAATCTCTGTGAGAGATTAGGTTATCCGTAAACCGGAGAAATTGGGATGACATTTACAGGGACTCGGGAATCTATGCATAGTAAAAGAGATCATGAGATGATCTTCCTTTAGAGTCAGTAAATTGAAGATTCCCTATTTCGAATAAAGCTTACCCTAAACCGCAGGGGTTGATACATTTCCTTACCCTCGGTTAATGGGAAGATAACTGAGACGAAGGGAAATACATACGGTAACCAAATATGTGCAATAGGATGATCAAGTCATTAATCTGACTAGTTCTGGGGCAACAAAGCATTGCTAGTGCTCTGTGTTGTCATTAATTGGGTTGTGGGCTTGTTGGGCCCAAGCCCAGTTATGTCAGAAGCTAAGTTGGACCTAATGGGTCACACACTAACACCTTGTAGTCATGATGAACTAGCTTTAAAGGTATTGGGCCTAATAATGGTTGTTAGCCCATGAAGCTGTTTGGATGCCCACCTAAAAGGGTGGAGGGCGCATGGAGCTTTGTAATGGGCTTGGACAGTCAAAGACATTACTAATTAATTTAATTAGTTAAATTAATAATCGAACATTTGAATTTTAAATTTTGAATTTGAAATTTGAATTTTGAAATTTGAATTTGGAATTTGAATTTTGAAATTCGAATTTAGAATTTGAAATTTGATATTGGATTTTGAAATTTAAATTTTGAATTTGAAATTTGAAATTTGAATTTGAATGTTTGAACATTTGAATTCAAGTGTTTGAATTCGAATTTGAATTGGCTATGAAAAGTTGTTTCATAACAAAAGGATAAGATGAGATCTTGTTGGTGTTAGTATATGGGTGTCCTAGAGACAATCTTTTAATTAAATAAAGGACACTAGATGTAGAACTTTGTTTGTCGCAAATAAATGAAAGCACTATTTATTCAGTTTCATATTATGTCTCGATATTATTGTTAATATTATATGAACGAACTGGATAAACCCCTTGGAATAGAACAGGTATCTCTTGAGTATCTGTGATGAGATCACGATCATGAGGATTCAAGGATATTGCAATTCTATTCCTAATTATATGTTCCTAGTCTAGAGACACTGAGTTTGTGGATCAGTGATCTCAGGTAAGGCTAGTACGACTTATCTACTTGTATATGGATACAAGGTAAAGACCTCATGAGCTGCAGATATGGAGATATCTTAGCTAAAGTCGTGGGTGGACCTATAAGAATATAGCTCGCACTGAACAGACCCAAAAAGAGACTCTATGAGGAAATCTCACAGATAGTGTCATTAGAGTAATCTCTTTATGTTTGGGTATATCTTTCCTTAGACCAGAAGTTATTACCTAGACTGTGTTCTTGAAGGCATGTTTTGATTGTATGCCTCGTCTGCCTGAAACATGGAGACTCATAGGTATACTGTTGGGCGTGTCTTTAAAGGGCACAGGGCTAGGGTAATAAGCTGAAGAAATTCGTCAAATCTCTATGAGAGATTAGGTTATCTGTAAACCGGAGAAATCGGGATGACATTTACAGGGACTCGGGAATCAATGCATAGTAAAAGAGATCATGAGATGATCTGCCGTTAGAGTCAGTAAAATGAAGATTCCCTATTTCGAATAAAGCTTACCTTAAACCGCAGAGGTTGATACATTTCCTTACCCTAGGTTAATGGGAAGATAACCGAGACGAAGGGAAATACATACGGTAACGAAATATGTGCAATAGGATGATCAAGTCATTAATCTGACTAGTTTTGGGGCAACAAAGAATTGCTAGTGTTCTGTGTTGTCATTAATTGGGTTATGGGCTTGTTGGGCCCAAGCTCAGTTATGTCAGAAGCTAAGTTGGACCTAATGGGTCACACACTAACACCTTGTAGTCATGATGAACTAGCTTTAAAGGTATTGGGCCTAATAATGGTTGTTAGCCCAAGAAGCTGTTTGGAAGCCCACCTAAATGGGTAGAGGGTGCATGGAGCTTAGTAATGTGCTTGGATAGTCCAAGCCATTACTAATTAATTTAATTAGTTAAATTAATAATCAAACATTTGAATTTCGAATTTTGAATTGGAAATTTGAATTTAGAAATTTGAATTTGGAATTTGAATTTTGAAATTTGAATTTGGAATTTGAATTTCGAAATTCGAATTTTGAATTTGAAATTTGAAATTCGAATTTTGAAATTTGAAATTTTTAATTTTGAATTTGAATGTTTGAACATTTGAATAAAAGTGCAAACAAATCCTTGATTCCCTCCAACCATGCGCATATTTGGTGGGATTTTCAAGTAAGAAAATCTTATCATTCCATCCTACTAATTAACCTACATTGTGCGCACAAAGGGTCCAATAATTCACCTTAGGGTTTTTCACAAAACCTAGCCTACACTCCTTCATCTGATGCACCATTCTGTAGGGTAGTTCACTACACCTTTCCAAACAGAATACCAAGCCTCCACCTTCACCACTTGTGCGCATAGCAAGCCTCATCGTGGTGTTCATCTGGTGGCTTTCAAGAAGGCGTTCTTGCATCATTGATGAACGGTGGCGTGGATCACCATTAGAGGGTTTGAACCCTTCAAGCCTGACATCTGATCTCCCTGATTGATCAGGCCAAAAACAAGGTAACATCATGCTGTCTTAAAGCATGAACCTATGTGTGCATGTATGTTTCCGCAGTGAAAATTTTGTTTTTACACCTTACATGCATCGGCCTTCAAAGGCCAGTTAACTTTCAAGTGGTATTAGAGCCCGGTTGCTTTACCATTGGCGGGTGATGGTACCTTGTTTGTGAAAAGAGTTTTTCACGGTCAAAATCTTTAAAGGGTTAAAGTTTAATTCTGCATATGGATTTTGAATCACAAATCCTTTAAGGTGTTAAAGTTTTTGTTTTTATGAACATTTAAATTTGATTCTGTGTTCATAAAACATTATGCATCATGGTTTAGTTTCTTTTTCTTTATGAAAGTCTTAAAAGGAACACCCTTTTTGAAAGGGTAGATTCGGCCATGGAGGGTACTAAGAGTACCTTGAATGTTTTCTTATTTTTCTCCATGAGTTGTGTCATGTTTATATGCATGAAATTTTGTGACAAAATTTATCATATAGTCTACTATATGGTTCGGCCATGAAGGGTTTGTGGCTACATGCATGGTTAATTTTGTTTTCTTTAAGAAAGAATTAACAAAATTTGAATTAAAATTGTTTTTTAAATTCGGCCAATTGAGAAATTTAAGAATATGAATCTTGATATTATTTTGATGTTTAAATGTTAAATGTCAAAATAAATGTGAAAATATTATGTGATAATATAATGTTTGTGTTTGCAAGTTTTGAACTTTTCAGGTACATAAAACAAATTTAATCAATGATCGAGCATCATGCAATGTTCAGTAATTTTAGTTATAATTTCATGCAGCAGGAAAATCGAATCATGCAGCTAAAACTTACATGTGACCGATGTTAGATGTTGGTGACCAATATATTCATTAGATGCACAGATCGATATGACCAAGTTACGAAGATAGTGTTCATAAAATAACCCAAACTTAAAATCATGTTTATCAGTAGACGTCAGATTTCAGAACCCACAATTTAAGAAGGCTATCAGGTATAACCTGTGGCCGTCAAAGCTTACAGTCAATCAACTTTCAATTTCCCTATATAGCCCAATTATGTCATCAATGTGATGCCTCAATGCTTGCACACAAAAGTTTTATACTGAGTCAGTTAGAACCTTTTTATGCTTACTCAGGTATCAATTCAATTAGCCAACATAATAAGGACAATCAATTGAGGTGTAACTCTATGTAATCACAATTTACCTGTTCAGTCCACCATGGTGTAAATTCAATTTAAAGTACCAATCCAACAAAACATGAAACATGCCAACGCTTTATGAGCTAACATGATATCTAACTGATGTGCGTCATGAAAATTTCTATATGTTCAATTCATGTGAATCAATATAAAGAAAGACTCAAAATTCTTACCACACAAAATTAAAATAAATCTTCACACAGTCAACATAACACACATTTATACAATATCATTATCATTTATTATTTGCCTTATATTAATCATGGAAGAAGTATATATAAATGTGTCAATCAATAACTCATAACAACATAAAATGAAGTCTCGTTTTTAGCAATAAAGTTTCACACACTATAATGTGAAAATCTAAATTGGCAGTTCAACAGTCATCACATAAAACCCAAGCAATACACTACATGCAAGTCCAAAAGAATTCAAAATCATACAAAGCAAGTTAATGCATATGAGCTAAGACGACAGTATCACTTTGTTTTACAGCTTCTTTCTCAAGAATGATGTCTAGTGCTAATTCACCATTAGAAAGTTTTGTACAAACAGTGGCCCCTCAGGTTAACACCTTAATTAATACTAATTCTACGCTCTAAGAGCATTAAACGTATCTACTTAGATAATTGGTCTATCCCTACATTAATTTTCATACTTAAGCTACTGCTACCCAGACAGATTAACCCCTTACGCAATAAGTACGTAATAGAATTACTAAAGATTAACAGTTTCTACTGCCCAGTTAGATACTATAATCACAGTACACGAAAGTCATAGATCACAAAAATAGATAAATAACAACAGTAATTATCTACAGATGACTTATTATCATCCACAGATGAAGATATATCAAAATATTCACATCCATTATATGTACATACAACTTGGCTTATAATTCATAGAAAACAGAATTAGTAATTCTCCATAATTTCAAGTAACAATTCCATGTTCCACACCTAGTGCTCAGACACATGTGTATCCTGTGATAACCATGATTATGCACATACAAATTGCGCGATAGTGAGTTGATCAGGCTCACCACCTAGCAAGAGGATGGGCACAGTCATGTTTAATACAGTGTACTACCAGTATCATCACACCTCCAATCTAGGTAATTTATCCAGTAACCCATTCACAACTAAGCTCAAACAGGATAATGCAGCGATCATATACAATTAGTCGGATAGCCAGACAACAATCATTCAACAAGCAGCACATAATTCAATCAAAAACAGACACCATGAACCGAAACTGCTCTGATACCAATTAGTGTAACACCCACTCTTGTATGCATCCAAGAGGGTTGTTTGCTAAATCGTATTAGAGTTGCAGCGGTATGGAACTCATTAATTTTGAAACCTTATCCAATATCATTTAATTTGGAGACTTGAAAAAGGTCCACATTTGATTCTCATAAAAACAATTTGAGAAAAAGAAATCGTTTATCAAACATAGAAAAGGTCAATGATAAAACCCTTTGCTGAATTTTCTATACTTTGCAGAAAACCTTGCTCTCTTATAAAATCTGTATAAAATCGAATTCAGATGCGATAAAAAATATTCCAAGCTTCTGAAAAACTAGACATCCGGGGCATCGCGTACATATAAATTATGCGCGATTCGGAGGTGAATAGCCCCACGGAACAGGACACGTAAAACGCTTGTGAATCCTGTCCGTTTTCTGGAAACAGGCTGTAAGGCGAAGCTCACTGAAGTTCGTACAGGTTTCGTATAAAAATGAAACCTGCACAGTTTGAAAGTACATTCCCGGGGCTTCGCGTGCATATAAAATAATAGTAAATCGGAGTTCGTTTTCCCCTTGAAACATGACCCGTAAAGTACCGGTAAAACTGTTAAAATTCAGCACTTAATAAAACGTTCAAAAATTCTTTTCACAAAACGTTTTCCAAACAGCCGCTGTTCATAAAAGACTAAACAGAGTTAAAGTAATAATTTCAACAATCATCCAAGTTCTCGAAATATACAAGAATATACAGTCATCCAGCAATCACACAGCAACAGCCTAAGTCCAATCAGTATTAATCAACAGCATGCATCCATATACTCACGTCTTCAAGTGTGCTTTCCTTTTTTTCCTGCCATTTTATGAAAATAGCAGCCCCAAAAGGGTGAGAATAATCCCAGTAGTGTGGCAACAAAACCAATAACATAACAGTATTGAACTAGGCACAAAATCATAAACAGTCACTTCAACATATCCTTTTTCCTTTTCCTTTTTCCTTTTCATCATATATATATATTGCGTATATAACGCCTTTCCTTTGCACTTTTAGCACCGTCGTGCGCGCACTTCACAGTGGACATCCCATAAATTGGCACCCTTTCTTGGTGGATTCCAACTGTGGCCCTATGCGGACTGATGCCAAGTGTCCCATACCCTGGTACCGGAGGGATGCCTATATGATGCGTGCTCAAACACATGGTCCTGTACATAACTATTCTAAAGTGCAAGGCTATATGATTTTGGTACATGCATGCCATGCTATGCTTTCACACACAAAGCGTAAAAATAAATGCGGTATGATGTAAGATGCATGCTTATATACTTTTCATATACGTTATGCTGCCACATAACAACTTTACCTCATAATCATATTGTCGTTCTAGGCACATTCTTGGCAGTATACTTTCATCATAAGGAACATAATAATTTTACGGAGTATGGAGCATCATGTCACAACTTCATACCATTAGTCAATAGTCACATTAGGTAATATCGCCTGACACTTACCTCAAGTCTTTAAGATTCTTTTATCAAAACATCACCAATCAGGCAGCCAAATATCAATCAAGCAGTCCAAAGAGCTAGGATCTTGTGCACCTAATCAAATAGATATATATACATATCCAATCAGAATTTATTTCATGCTATTCCAATACTTTACCAACAAGTTCTAGGCTTCTATTTCATGTATCTTCATCGAATTAAAGTGTTTTTAGTGCCCATATAGATACTGCCCTTAGAATGAAATCAACCCTTGCTAGAACTACCATTTTTCCAAGGTTTACATCATGAGTGGGTTCGGTTTTTAAGGCTCCTCCTAAGGGAATAATTTTCTGACTTCATCTCATCTTAATTAAATTTATACAGCAACAATATCTAACATTTTTCCTAGATTCCCTCATGCATATAAGTACGGTTTTCACCAATGGATAGCCTAGTGACATAACCAGAATTTCCCATAGGTGTGGGTTCGGTTCTTAGCTCTAAACAAGTGCTTCCAACTCTTCATTTATACAAAAATCACAACCCACAACTCCTTAAGCACCTAGGTTCGGTTGTCTTGATTACTAAGTGCTTATAAATTTATCTATTATATACACTGCCTTATACTAATTAAGGTGAGCTAGAGAAACTAAGAACATATTATTTTCAATAATTAACACATGTAATCCTTAACAAATCTCTCTATTCCCAGGTGTAGCTCAACAAAATAAAAAGAGCTATTTCCCAACACCCCTAAATCGAGTTCTGTTGGTACTCAAACATCAAACGTCAAGGCTCATACGGCTAGGCGGAGTAGGAAAAGAAGGACAACAATAGAACGCCCTACTTTGATGCATGTGCAGTGAAGGATTGAAAAAAACAAAAATTACTTCCTACCAAACTACAAACCAACCGAACAGTGTAAGGAAGGGGAAAAGAGAACTCAACTTACAAGATCACTGGTGTACAAGGACCACCATCAGCCAAAGAGCCGTCCTACCCTTTTCTTTTGCTCCACAAGACCGGTTCCATTTACATGCAGGGGAAAGAGGTTCGCTCAGCGCTGGATCAAAGTGCAGACAGAAGAAAACATCCACTCAAAATCGGCCGAAGCAATAGGAAACAAGAAAACAACGAAAGAAGTATCTCATCTCTTGGATGGATGTATACAGGCGACTGAAGAAATAGAAGTGGAAAGATTTATTCTTGTGTTCCAATCTTCATGGTGTTGGTCCATGGCTGAACAAGAAAGGGGGAAGAAATTTGTTTAGGCTTCACGCTCCTTGATTTCTGCATGCAAGGCCGAACAAAGAGTGAAGAGGGTAGTCTCCTTCTTGGCTGCTACACGGCTTCATGCATGTGTACAAAAACTCTCAAACCCGCTAGAAGAAAGTGCTCACCAAGAGAAACAGCCCATGCTCTTCCTATGCTCCATGATTCGTGTTTGGGATAACATGAAAAGAGAGGAAGCTAGATTAAAACCAGAACATATGTATGCAATGGGAGGAGAACCCAATCAGAATGGCCTCAAAATGTGTTGGACAAGGAAAGGAGCAAATACCTCACCTCCTTAAAGGAGGGCCTTTGACCGAACAAGAGGAGAAGATATTGGATGTATGCTGAGATTTCACTCTGCATGCAGTGGACATCTTTGACAAATCAGATGAACGGAGAAGAGGCATGGAATTAAGGAAAATTCTGCACTGCTTTCTCAAGGATACACAACCGAATTAGAAGGAAAGGATGGGTGGCTCGATATCTTGTTGCCTCATTAATTGCCTACGGTACAGGGGAAGATGATGATGAAACAGATACACCCTTAACTCTCCTTGAAATTCTCCTTGCGGTTGCGGCTGAGGAGGTGGATGGGTAGAGGCTGAACTCAACTATCGGATATGATTCTTAATGAGTGTATTGTTCCTGACGGAGGTTGGTGATAAGAAGATGATACTGATTACTTTCTTCTCCTATTTCGGTTCCAGGGGGCGTGAAGTGGTCATTTTGAAGTGTGGAGAATTTGATTGTTTGTACAAGGGCAACCTATGACCGTGATATAACAAGAAGGACACAAGGATATTCTCAGCTTTGTTGTCGAACATGCAAGAGGGTGAAGACCAAGTGTCCCACGAAAATGTAGGTGGCGGACATGCACAATAGAAGGAGAGATTTTTCTTTGACACTTGGTGTTTATGCACCAGCCGCAAAGAGTTGGATAAGGAAGACATTTTCAGCCAATGGAAATACATGCATAATGAGTGAACCAATCGAAATTCATGCAGGTTGATTTCCTTTAGAATAGCCGATGGATAATGTAGAGGTATATTAAGGCTAAATGGGCTCACAATTTTACGTTTGGGCCGTGGCCCAAAGGGAAGAATTGAGTTCCAACATAATGTACAAGGCTTTCCCAACTCATGCACTAGCCCACTAAATTATCAACTAAGAGTTTATTCTTTGCAATAAAATTAATCACATACCTTTAATGAGTACTCATATAATTCTAAGTAGTGTTATGCATTCTATATGTTATAATTAAATTATTCCTATGCTCATAACTAGAATGTCTCATGCATAAAATAGGTACTCACCTTCCAAGGTATTACCCTAATTTAATTTAACTTCGTCCTAAAGCAAACATTTGTATAATCTGAAGGCAAGTACTCTGCCACATTCCTGACTGAAAATTAATTAGACTCCTAATTAAACGGGATGTTACACATGTCTATTCCTAATTATATGTTCCTAGTCTAGAGACACTGAGTTTGGGGATCAGCGATCTCGGGTAAGGTTAGTACGACTTATCTACTTGTATATGGATACAAGGTAAAGACCTCATGAGCTGCAGATATGGAGATATCTTAGCTAAAGTCGTGGGTAGACCTATAAGAGTATAGCTCGCACTGAACAGACCCAAAAAGAGACTCTATGAGGAAATCTCACAGATAGTGTCATTAGAGTAATCTCTTTATGTTTGGGTATGTCTTTCCTTAGACCAGAAGTTATTACCTAGACTGTGTTCTTGAAGGCATGTTTTGATTGTATGCCTCGTCTGCCTGAAACATGGAGACTAATAGGTATACTGTTGGGCGTGTCCTTAAAGGGCACAGGGCTAGGGTAATAAGCTGAAGGAATTAATCAAATCTCTGTGAAAGATTAGGTTATCTGTAAACCGGAGAAATCGGGATATAGGGACTCGGGAATCTATGCATAGTAAAAGAGATCAGGAGATGATATGCCTTTAGAGTCAGTAAATTGAAGATTCCCTATTTCGAATAAAGCTTTCCCTAAACCGTAGGGGTTGATACATTTCCTTACCCTAGGTTAATGGGAAGATAACCGAGACAAAAGGAAATACATACGGTAACCAAATATGTGCAATAGGATGATCAAGTCATTAATCTGACTAGTTCTGGGGCAACAAAGCATTGCTAGTGCTCTGTGTTGTCATTAATTGGGTTGTGGGCTTGTTGGGCCCAAGCCCAGTTATGTCAGAAGCTAAGTTGGTTCTAATGGGTCACACACTAACACCTTGTAGTCATGATGAACTAGCCTTAAAGGTATTGGGCCTAATAATGGTTGTTAGCCCAAGAAGCTGTTTGGAAGACCACCTAAATGGGTGGAGGGTGCATGAAGCTTAGTAATGGGATTGGATAGTCCAAGCCATTATTAATTAATTTAATTAGTTAAATTAATAATCAAACATTTGAATTTCAAATTTTGAATTTTGAAATTCGAATTTTGAATTTGAAATTTGAAATTTGAAATTTGAAATTTACATCCCGTATAACTAGTAAAATACCTAAGTACTATATGCTATATGTACATGTGTAGAATTCGGATGAATGGTTTATGTGTTATGTGTTATGGCTTGTGAATTGTTTGATTTTTATTCCTTGGATAAGACTAAGGTAATTAATTAAATTAAATCATAGGAGGGTGTATATGTAGGCATATGAATTTATTAAAATCATATAAGTAATGTGAGTATGTGTTATAGGACCTTAGTGTTCATTGGACTTAGGTAGAGGGCTAGTGTGTGTGAGTGGACTTGTGTGTTTGGACCCTTTGTGTGTGTGGCCTATGGCCCAAGGATGGCTCTTGGATCAAGCTAATTCAGCCCAAGGTTGTGTCCAACCTTATCCTCCCTAAGCCTTGTCCAACCAAGGTGTCTTGTGCATCAAGTAACTCTCACATGGCAAAGATATTTCCCACTCACTTATGCGCACATAGGAGAGTAATTAGGACCTTGTAAATCTGCCATTTTTCCCTTGATTAAACCGCCACCTCACCTTGATTATGCATAACTTGATTTTAATTTATTGCATGGTAGTCACATGTGCCTTTAAGCATGATATTAGGCTGCATAAATCTCCATTTTTGGGCGCACATGGGAGGGGCTGAATGCAGATTTTTTTTTATGACACAAGCCTGCATAACTTGTTGACTTGGACAACCACTTTCACCCTCCATCATGAGACTGCATTGTGCAGATTTTTTGGTAAGCTTTTGCAGCCCTTCATGAGTCAAATCTCTTCCTCCTTCCACATGCATCATGAGACTGCATTCCCATCATTTTTGTGCAGAGGGCAGCTCCATAAATCTGAATCCTTGGCTGCCACAAAGCCCTCTAGCTTGTGGACTTAGTGAACCTCCCTCACCCCTCATCATTGTGCGCATGGCTTGACTTATTATGCAGAAATTTTCTGCACAAGGACAGCCCCAATATGGGTGTTTGGACTGTCACAAATCTACACCCATGATGAACCTTTTTCCCCTCATCATTTGCGCACCAAGGACTGCACAAGTGCAGATTTTTGGACTGCCACATAGTGTTTTACTTGTTGACTTAGCAAAACTCTCTCATGTGCTCATGACACTCCCTTTCCACACCTCTTTGTGCGCAAACCATGGCTGTTGGGCAGAGAAAAATTCTGATTTTGGACAGCCCTTAAATCTGAACAAATCCCCTCACCCTTTTGCATGTAAGTAGAGTAATTTAGAAGCCAAAACCTTGCTTGTTTCAGCCTTTTATGCAGCCCCATCATCTCATAAAAATCTGAATCTTTCATGATAGTTAATCATAGCTTTTTCCCCTCACTTTCACTATATAATGTGCGCATGAGGGAGGGCTGCCATCACTTTACATTCAGCAAATTTTCTTTCCTCACCTCCTCCCTCTCTTAACCGTGTAGCATAGGAACCTTGGAGAAAGAAAGACTTTGCCTTAGACCACTCACATTCCCTCACTGTACTGCCTTGTCTTCAACCTTGAAACTGTCCAAACTTGCTCATCATCCCCTTGTTGCGCATAGATCACATAGGAAGCTAGGACTTGTTGTGAAGTAGAACTAGAAGGGTGTGGTGAAGAGTGTGCTACAAGAGGTAAGCCTTGAACTTGAATTCCTTCTTAGTATAACCATGTATGTGTGCTTAAATGTCTCTTTGAGTATGTGTGGTTTTGGGATTCAAGTATGAGCATGGTAAATGGAGCTATTGCATGGTGAATTGTATGCATAAAAATGCTTAAGATATGCCACTGTTTTCTTATGTATGTGCCACTGTTTTGGTAGATAAAATGCCACTGTTTCGGTCCCTCAAAATCACATTTTATGCCACTGTTTTGAAGATGTATGCCCACTGTTTCGGTTCATCAAAATCACCTAAAATGCCACTGTTTCTGCACCTAAAGTGCCACTGTTTCTGCACAATAAAAGCCACTGTTTCTGCACAATTGAAGCCACTGTTTCTGCACAATAAAAGCCACTGTTTCTGCACTTAAAAGCCACTGTTTCTGCACATTTTAAGCCACTGTTTCTGCACATTTTAAGCCACTGTTTCTGCACATGTATGTCACTGTTTTAGTGCCCTTAAGCCACTGTTTTCCTACATGAAATACCACTGTTTATACTCATAAAATGCCAATGCCCACTGTTTTAGCCATGTAATGCCACTGTTTTAGCCTTGTAATGCCACTGTTTATACTCATAAAATGCCACTGTTTCCATGCCTGAAATGCCACTATTTTAGCCATGTAATGCCACTGTTTTAGCCATGTAATGCCACTGTTTTAGTCATGAAATGCCACTGTTTCCATGCTTGAAATGCCACTGTTTTACGTACACAAATGCCACTGTTTTACGTACACAAATGCCACTGTTTTATGTCCACAAATGCCACTGTTTTATGTACACAAATGCCACTGTTTGTATGCATAAAATGCCACCGTTTTGGTCCTTCTATGCCACTGTTTGTATGTATAAAATGCCACTGTTTTGGAAGTTCAAAGTGCCACTGTTTCTGTTTTAAAAATGCCACTGTTTCTGTTTTAAAAACGCCACTGTTTCTGTTTTGGAAAAGTTTAAAACGTCACTGTTTTGCTGCTGTATGCTCACTGTTTTGCTGCTGTAAACACTGCTGCTGTATGCTCACTGTTTTGGCTGTAAACACTGCTGTTGTGTTTTGGCTGCTGTATGCTTATGCTCACTGTTTTGCTGCTGTATGTTCACTGTTTTGCCGCTGTATGCTCACTGTTTTGGCTGCTGTAAGCCACTGCTGTATGCTCTCTGTTCTGCTGTAAATAGCCACTGTAAATGATTAGTTTTAATTGATTTAGGTGCGCTTAAGAAGTGAGAATATTTCGCTGCCGTTGGTAATATTTAAGGAAAGCTAAGGTAAGTGTCAGGCGATGATGCCTAATGTAACTATTGACTACTGGTATAGAATTGTAACATGATGCTCCATATGCCGTAAAAATATTATGTTCCATTATAATGAAAGGAAACTGCCAAAGATGTGCCGTGATGGCTAAATGACTATGAGGTAAAGACGTTATGTGGCAGCATAACGCATATGAAAGGTATATAAGCATGCATCTTACATTATACCGCATTTTTACGCTTTGTGTGTGAAAGCATAGCATGGCATGCATGTAACAAGATCATATAGGCCTTGTTTTAGAATAGTTATGTACAGGACCATGTGTTTGAGCAAGCATCATATAGGCATCCCCAAGGTACCGGGGTATGGGACACTTGGCATCAGTCCGCATAGGCCCTCAGATGGAATCCACATGGAGCTCAGGTGCCAAGGGTATATTTGATTCCACTGGGAAGTGCGCGCACGACGGTGCTAAAAGCGCAAAGGAAAGGCGTTATATACGCAATATATGATTATGACATAATGAAAAGGAACAAGTATATGTTGAAGTGACTGTTTATGATTTTGTGCCTAGTTAATATTGTTATATTACTGGTTTTATTGCCACACTACTGGGATTATTCTCACCCCTTCGGGGCTGCTATTTTCCATAATGGCAGGAGGACGCAAGAGCATTTGAAGGAGTATTACTTTGCTGTTGATTGCTGATGCTTGGATTATCCGTGTTGCCGTTTGTTTAAATGGATAACTGTAATCATTAATGTTTTGGAACTATTTTGGATGACTGTAGTCTTTATCATGATTATGTTAATATTGAACTTTTGTGAACAATGACTATTTCAGAAAACCTTTATGAAAAGAATTTATGTGTTGAAAATTTTTATACGGATTTGTATGCTGCTTTGGACGTACCGACTCTAATTCCGCTTAGCAAACGACTCTCTTGGATGCATACAAGGGAGGGCGTTACACTAATTGGTATCAGAGCAGTTTGGTCCATGGATTTGCTTGTGATTGATTGAATTGATTGTTGTTTGTGTTTATCTGCTGATTGACTGCCGAAGTGTGCTATAGTTTAAGTATATGTTAGCTAGGATAGTTAGGTTGTTAGGACTGTTCTGTGATAAGACACGGATGCATAGCTAACTTGTCCGAATTGAACTCGAGTACCTACTTGAGACTGCTGCCATGAATAACTTGCGGTGAGCCTGATCAACTCATTTCCTGGTATTGTGAGTGCAGAATCATGGCGGGTGGTCGCGGTTCAACTCGGGGAAGGACTGGCGATGCAGAAGAGGATCTTATCACCACCATTGGAGGACTGGCCACGTTCATCCAGAACATGAGCCAAGAATGGCGCGATCATAGGCAACAGAATCAGAACCAACCCCCACTGCATGAAAATGCAGAAGAAATTGCCCGTCGGAGGTTGAAAGACTTCCGCAACTTCCAACCACCCACCTTTGAGGGTGAGGACAACCCCGAGGCTGCAGCAAAGTGGCTGCAGATGATCGAGCATATCTTTGAACGAATGGCATGCCCAGAAGCGCAGAAGACTGATTACGCGTCATACCAGCTGATGGGAGAAGCCTTAACATGGTGGACTGGTGCAAGGGCTCTGCTGAGAGCACAGGACGTGGAGCTGACGTGGGCTGTGTTCAGACAAGTATTTCTGGATAAGTACTTTCCTAAGGCAATGAGAAGGATGAAGCACACTGAACTGCTGTCGCTCAGGCAGGATAACATGACGGTTAATGAGTATATTGCGAAGTTTGGGCAGCTGATCGAGTACGCCAACTTTGATCGGAACATCTACGATGAAGAATGGCAGGTGGAGAAGTTCGAGAGCGGATTACATCCGGAAATTCGCAAGCTCATCTTAACGACGGCTAATCGTACACTTCCAGAACTCATCAACCAGAGTCGTCAGGCCGAAGGAATTATTAATGAGGCCAAGAACTTGAACAAGCCACCAACACAATTCCACGGAGGAAACCGAGCAGGCAGATTCTTCAGGACGGCACCTGGTAGGGGTCGAGGCAGAGGTACGCCGTTGCAGGCGCGGCCTGGAAATTTTAAGAGAAACTTTACGGTGGGTCAATCATCGACTGGACGTCAGGGCGCGACTGTTTGTGCCACATGTGGGAAGAATCACTTTGGAGTCTGTCGCAAGGGCAACAATGCATGTTTCAGATGTGGCCAGCAAGGTCATTTCGCTTACAAGTGCCCCCAGAACGCTGACCAACAGCCGCCGCAAGCTCGAGTGTTCACCTTGGATGCAAATGAAGCGCAGAAGTTTCCCAACTTGATCAAAGGTAATGTCACTCTAAATGGTCACCCAATTTCTGTTATCTTTGATTCTGGAGCGTCTGGCTCTTTTATGGCAAAGCATACTGCATTGAGAATAGGCATCACCCCAACCCCGTTACCCTATGAGTTACACATCAGCACACCGACGGGAGGATCGTGCACAGCCTCAGAGATCTGCAGAGGTGTTACCTTGCAGTATGAAGGGAACACATATACAGTTAACTTGGTGGTCCTGCCGGTATTCAACTTCGATGTGATTATCGGTATGGACTGGTTGACGGAAAACGGGATAACCTTGGATTGTCGAGCGGGGAAAGTCATTGTTCCTGCAAAGGATGGTAATTTTCAACCTTTCTCTTTCATTTCCTTATTGCAAGTTAGAAAAGAGCTCCGCAAGGGAGCAGCAGGGTATCTTTTGTCGATCGAGGCTGAGACCTCGATTGACAAACAAATTCAGGATGTACCGGTAGTTAGAGAATTCGAGGAGGTATTCCCGGATGAAATACCTCGATTGCCTCCTCATAGGGAAATAGAATTTTCGATCGAACTTGTTCCTGGAGTCGGACCAATCTCTATTGCCCCGTATCGCATGGCACCTTTGGAACTGCGCGAGTTGAAGAAGCAGATAGAAGAGCTTTTGGCAAAGGAATTCATCAGACCGAGTACTTCTCCATGGGGTGCTCCAGCTATCTTGATTAAGAAGAAGGATGGAAGCTTACGTCTGTGTGTAGACTACCGCCAGCTGAACAAAGTCACGGTGAAGAATAAGTATCCGCTACCGAGGATCGACGATTTGATGGACCAGCTGAGAGGAGCCAGAGTCTTTTCCAAGATCGACTTACGATCGGGATACCATCAGATCCGGGTCAAACCGGAGGATATTCCGAAAACCGCTTTTAGGACTCGTTATGGGCACTATGAATATCAGGTGATCCCATTCGGACTTACGAATGCTCCAGCGGTATTCATGGACTACATGAACCGCATCTTTCGCCCGTTTCTTGATCAGTTCGTTATTGTGTTTATCGACGATATCCTGATTTACTCGGCTAATGAAGAGCTGCACGCGGAACATCTGAGGATTGTCTTGCAAGTCTTGAAGGAGAAGCAGTTGTACGCCAAATGGTCGAAGTGCGAGTTTTGGCTTAAAGAGGTCCAGTTTCTGGGCCATGTCATTTCATCAGAAGGTATCGCGGTGGACCCCAGCAAAGTTGAAGCTGTCATGAATTGGGAACGACCCAAGACTGTCACTGAAGTAAGAAGTTTCTTAGGTCTTGCCGGATACTATCGAAGGTTTATTCAGAATTTCTCTCAGATAGTGCAACCCCTCACTCGTCTCACTCGGAAGGATAAGCCTTTTGAGTGGACTGAAGCCTGTGAAGAATGTTTCTTGGAGCTAAAGAGCAGATTGACGAGTGCCCCCGTACTCACGATTCCGGATCCTACCCGAAAGTTCGAAGTATATTGCGATGCGTCGCTGAAAGGGCTTGGATGCGTGTTGATGCAGGACCGTATGGCAGTAGCTTACGCGTCTCGACAACTGAAGCCTCACGAAGAAAATTATCCTACGCACGACTTGGAGTTAGCAGCTATAGTGTTCGCACTGAAAATCTGGAGGCACCACTTGTATGGTTCGCAGTTTGACGTGTTCAGCGATCATAAGAGTTTGAAGTACTTGTTCGATCAGAAGGAGCTGAATATGCGGCAACGTCGGTGGATGGAATTTCTGAAGGACTATGATTTTGAACTGAAGTACCACCCCGGAAAGGCGAACGTGGTAGCTGACGCCTTAAGCAGGAAGACTCTACACACTGCAACCCTGATGATGGAAGAATTGAAGTTGTTTGAGGCCTTTCGAGACTTGAACCTATCGGTAGACGAGAGAGAGGACAGCGTGAGATTGGGAAATATAAAGGTGGAGAATGAATTGATCAGTAGAATTAAGGAGGCTCAGAAGGATGAAGAGTTAGTCCGAAAGTTGGTTGGTAACCAAGAGGTAGTAAAGGATGAGAATGATGTCTGGAGGTTTCAAGGACGGCTGGTTGTGCCGAATGAAGAGTTGAAACAAGAAGTTTTGCAGGAAGCTCACAAGGGTAAGTACGCAGTTCATCCTGGATCCACGAAGATGTACCACGATTTGAAGACCTCGTTTTGGTGGCCGGGTATGAAACGTGATATTGCGGAGTATGTATCTCGATGCTTAACTTGTCAGAAGGTGAAGTACGAACATCAGAAACCGTCGGGACTCCTTCAACCTTTGGAGATTCCCGAATGGAAGTGGGACAGCATTTCGATGGATTTTGTAGTAGGACTTCCTCGGACACGAGAAGGATATGATTCTATCTGGGTGATTGTCGATCGTTTAACGAAGTCAGCTCATTTCTTGCGTGTTAGAACCACATATGATACAGAGAGGCTTGCTAGAATCTATCTGCAGGAGATTGTGAAGCTGCACGGAGTTCCTACGAGTATTGTCAGTGATCGAGATCCCAAGTTTACGTCCAAGTTTTGGGAATCCTTTCAAAGAGCATTAGGGACCCAACTGAGGTTGAGTACTGCTTATCATCCACAGACCGATGGACAGACGGAACGCACCATTCAAGCCTTAGAGGACATGTTGCGAGCGTGCGTTTTGGAGTTAGGAGGCAGCTGGGATAGCTATCTTTCTTTAATTGAGTTCGCTTACAACAACAGTTACCACTCCAGCATTCAAATGGCACCGTATGAAGCTTTGTATGGGAGAAGATGCAGATCCCCTTTATGTTGGACTGAAGTGGGTGAGCGAAGTATGTTAGGACCTGATCTAATTCAAGAAACATCCGAGCAAGTAAAGAAGATTCGGGAGAATATGCAGAGGGCTCAGGCCAGACAGAAGAGTTACTACGACAAGCGTCATAAGCCTCTATTTTTCGAAGTCGGAGACCATGTGTTCTTAAGAATCACTCCTACATCGGGACTCGGAAGGAGAATGGGAGTTAAGAAGTTAAGTCCACGGTACTTAGGACCGTATCTGATTATGGACCGGATTGGAGAGTCTGCATACCGGTTGGCTTTACCACCCAATCTGTCAGGAATTCACAATGTATTTCATGTGTCGCAGCTACGGAGGTACCTCTCTGATCCATCTCACGTGTTACATCCAGAAGAAGTGGAACTAAAGGAAGATCTGACTTATCAAGTGCAACCATTCCAAATTCTTGAAAGATCCGTCAAGCGACTCCGTTCTAAAGAGATTCCGTTGGTGAAAGTATTATGGAACAACAGATCGGCAGCTGAAGCCACTTGGGAGCGCGAGGAGGACGTTCAGAAACGCTATCCAGAACTGTTTAGCTCTTAAGTAAGTTTATTTTGCGGACAAAATTCCTATTTGGTGGTGCATTTGGATTGCATGGCTTTTTGGAGGAGTTTATGGAGTGCACATAGCATACCATTAGTATTTGAGACTTAGGTCATGAACATATTGCATGATGTCATTTCCATGCTTTTGTTAGTGTTCATGGTCATATGCTAAGTCTTGTTATGTTTTATTATTCATGGATTGGATAACTGTATATTTTGAGTGAGCATGGGACTTGTCCATTGCCACATTCATAGCCTTGAAGTCTTGATATGTATTGTTGTAAAAATGGTCCATATGTACATGTAAATGGCCATTATTTGAGAATGATGTAATTGATGTTTAACTTAAGGAAATTGAATGATGGAAGGGCCCAGAGCCAACATTAGGACATGATTATGTGTTATGTGGAGTACCAAGGGGTTAGGGATGGATTACACACCCTTTTTGGGGCTCAAAACTGTTGTAATCTGTCATTTTGCTGCATAGTAATCGATTACCCAAGCATGGTAATCGATTACCATGCAACAGGGGACGAAAATTAGCTACTGTCTGCACTGGTAATCGATTACTGGCCTTTGGTAATCGATTACCATGTGAGGTAATCGATTACCCAAAGCTGGTAATCGATTACCAGAACAGAGGAATTGAAAAATTGGCTACTGCCTCATTTTTGACAGGTGGTAATCGATTACCACCCACTGGTAATCGATTACCACAATGTAATTTTTGAAAATTCAGTTTTTTCTAGACTAAAAGAAAGGGGCTTAACTTGATGGGTAGAACTCCAAATGATACGTGGTTGAAACTACGCGTAGACAACGTAAGGTACTACAACTTGGTAAAAGATGAGAGTTGGATGGTGAGTCTAAATGAATTGAATAAAAAGAATGATCTATGATGTTAGAAAAATGTATGATTCCGCAAATGGCATTTACAATTATAGTGTGGTTTTAATTGATTACGGAAAAAGTGTTTATGCAAGAAAAGGAATATGTTAAAAGAAAAATTTGCCCGTAATTTAATTAATCTAATCACTGTGATTGTAACTGCGCTTAATATCATAATCAATTTTAACAATACCGGTGTACAACGGGCTGTTACACATGTTGTGGTTGTAACCCAATTGCGCACGAGATTGGACATTGCTTCTTTGCATGTTCAGGTTGAATGAATTTAAGCCCAAAACGTCGTCGTCCGTAAGCATCTTCTCACGTTGAGCTTTCAAAACCAGAGTCTCTATTATATACAAAAAGAAAAAAACTAGAGTCACTATTAAGGAAAAAGCAACCATTCTTGGCAAACAGATGTAAAGAGAGACAAAGAGAGGGAGGGAGAGAGATATGTAGACAGAAAGAGAAAGTTTACTTCAGAGGAGATGAAGTGGTATAATTTATAGAATTTGAACCTCACTTGTTATTCTGCATTGATTAGCTGGATTTATTAAATCTAATATTGAAATTTGATTTGATTTGATTTTCATGATAACGACATTCTATTTTTTTTATTACCGTTTTAATTATTACCACTTTTAGGTTTCTTTATTGAAAATTAAATATTTATAAAAAGGAATCCTACTTTGCATTTATTACATGCGCTTATTATATTTATTCTTCACGATTTTTTTCCTTTTTGTTTGTTTTTTTAATTTTAATGACCTTCATTATTTCCTTTAAATGCACATATGAGGTATGCTCCAGCAACATTATATATATATTTTAGGCAATACTTCAAATGAATTAAGAAAAAAAAAGCTCTTGCAATGGCTGAGGGTGCTCCTCCTCCTTATGGCTTCTGAATATGCTGGCAATACTACTGTTTTACTATTTTGTTCTTTGACTTGTATTTAATTATCATATAATGGGTAACACATTTTTTAATGGAAAAAAAACATTAGCCACTCCTGCCATAATAGTAAGAGTATGAAATGCCTCCAATTGAGAAGCACAAAAAAACACAAGATTTAATCCAACACGCTACTGGCGCGACATTGGCGCTATCAGCGTGATAACTCATATTTTATTGCACTTATTTGTTACTCTTGGTTAGTATTTTTAGGATTTATTTGAATAAAATAATGATGTTTTGAGTTAATTTACATTTTTAGTTTTTGATTGGGTTTAATTTATTTTCGTCAAAATTTTTCAGCTTTACGTTACTTCTGTATTTTGGCCATATCTCGGTCCACAGTTGTCTGATTGACACGTTTTGCTGAAGTTTTATTTTATTATTAGACTTTTCATTTAAATTAAAACCCCATTACTTAAGTGGCCCAAAGCCAAGTTTTAGTTTTATTTTAATTTATTTGTTATATTTCGTACTTTTGGACAGATTGGCCTATCAGAACTAAACCCTAACCCGATTTGGGTAGGGGTATATGACGGCGGAGTAGGAAACTATTATTCATTCTGAATTTTTGAAATTGAGGATCAAGTACTTTTTCTCTGAAGCGTTCTTCGCGTTCTTTATCTTTTTCTTCTTTTTTCTTTAATTTTAATCATGTTTATCCTAGCCATGCTAGGCTAAACCCCTTTTAATCAACCTAAGGGGAAGGGATTCCATGGATCTATCTAGAGGATCTGCGATCAATCTCTAACCAGATTCGTTTCTTTAACCTAACTCAAATCAATATCGTGAGTGTCACGCCTGGCAACTTGCAAGGATTAACGACTGTCCCCACACACTAACACGAGACTTTTCAGCGTGTTTTGTCCTCACTCGCACACTTCCCGGGAAAACTTCCCAGGAGGTCACCCATCCCTGAATTGCTCCAAGTCAAGCACGCTTAACTGTGGAGTTCTTCCGATCTGGGCTACCGAAAAGTAGATGCATCTTGTTAGTATAGGTAGTACCAATTAATTCTTATAAGTCATTCCCAACTGTACTGTCCCATACCAGCACAGTCTCTGGAATCCCTCTCTTTCCGGTGTTATTCGATTCATTCATGTACCCCCGTCGCTGGAAGCCTGCCAGGAGCCGCTCCTTGTCCGTGCCCTTGCGCACCGGCGATCACTCCCCGCCCTCGTCAGCGCCCGGGATGTTACATGCCCACCAGCTTCCGCCTGGTTCGTCCTCGAACCACACCGTACTGGATGAGAGACCCTGCTCTGATACCACTTGTCACGCCTGGCAACTTGCAAGGATTAACGACTGTCCCCACACACTAACACGAGACTTTTCAGCGTGTTTTGTCCTCACTCGCACACTTCCCGGGAAAACTTCCCAGGAGGTCACCCATCCCTGAATTGCTCCAAGTCAAGCACGCTTAACTGTGGAGTTCTTCCGATCTGGGCTACCGAAAAGTAGATGCATCTTGTTAGTATAGGTAGTACCAATTAATTCTTATAAGTCATTCCCAACTGTACTGTCCCATACCAGCACAGTCTCTGGAATCCCTCTCTTTCCGGTGTTATTCGATTCATTCATGTACCCCCGTCGCTGGAAGCCTGCCAGGAGCCGCTCCTTGTCCGTGCCCTTGCGCACCGGCGATCACTCCCCGCCCTCGTCAGCGCCCGGGATGTTACAGTGAGATTGTGGATATTCGATTTGAGGTTCGCAATTGCGATTATGGAAAAGGAATAATCATCAGATTTGATGATCCGATTGTTCTCAATTGAAAATAAGGATTTTGATTCAATTGAGATCATTCGTGAATTTGGTAATTTTTATCCAATGAAGGACATCCTAGGATTCCTAACCTTAGGTTGGTTAATTTTAATTACGAAGTTTTAATCCCAGTTCTTATATTCTGTCTTTTATTCAACCGAAATCCAAAACCCCCCTTTTATTTTCTATTTTCATAAGCGATTTTTACCAAATCAATTTCTTTGAGAGACGAGTTATGGTTTCCATTTTACTGCAAATTTCTGAACCCTAATTAAAAATAATTTTTAATTTGCGCGAATTCGTCAGCTCGTGTCAAATTTGGCGCCGTTTCCAGGGAAATGGCATCGGTCTAAATCGTTTTCTGATTCTTGATCTTCTTCTTTTTCTTTAATTTTCATTTCTGTTAAAAAAAATCGAAAAAAATATATTTATTTTTGCGCATCTGTCTTGTTTCTACGTTTGAACTCATTTGTGTTTCTGATTCCGATTTCTGCACCTTTGATTCTGCATCGGAATTTGATTCTGCAGACGCGTCTTTTCTCAGTTTTTGCATTTTCTGCATTACGGTTTCCATTTTACTGCGAATTTCTGAACCCTAATTAAAAATAATTTTTAATTTGCGCGAGTTCGTCAGCTCGTGTCAGATTTGGCGCCGTTTCCAGGGAAATGGCATCGGTCTAAATCGTTTTCTGATTCTTGATCATCTTCTTTTTCTTTAATTTTCGTTTATGTTAAAAAAAAACAAAAAAATATATTTATTTTTGCGCATCTGTTTTGTTTCTGCGTTTGAACTCATTTGTGTTTCTGATTCCGATTTCTGCACCTTTGATTCTGCATCGGAATTTGATTCTGCAGACGCGTCTTTTCATAGTTTTTTCATTTTCTGCATTACGGTTTACGTTTTGGGTAGATTTGGGGAAATCGGTAAAACTTCAGTTTGAGAGATTGGTTCCCGGAGTTCTATTCCCAAAGGAATTCGACCATCTAAGTATAAGTCACACCCTATAAGGGTGTGAGGTGACCCTTAATTTTGCCAAATTCTGTCGTTCACTAACCCGTTATGCTGCTTCTTTGTCGTTTCAGGACGTATCGGGTATTTTTGCTATTGTTCAACTTGCTTCGATTGACCTGAAATCTGGTGACGTGAAGGAGGAGATCCTTATCCTCATATTCAATCTCCTTAAATATTAAATTATTAAAATTATGAATTAATACATTATTATAATTATTAAAGATAATAATTCTAGTAGTTAACGATTATCGATTTAACTTAGATTTGTATTAATATATTGTAAATAATTACTATTATTAATTGTTTAAATCAATTGATGAAAAATTGTGTAAATCAAACATAAACAATTAATAATTTTACACAAAATTTCCTTAAATAGATTTCCATAAAATATCCATTATAAACAATATCTCTAGACAGCTGGCTACATTAGCAATAAGAAAATCAATTCCTTTAGCAGTGGGAAATTTCAAAATATTCATAAAATATGTTCCACTTTTTATAAAATTTATTTTCCTCTAGTTTTTTAGCGCAAGAAGCAAAAATCCGATCATATGATTGGTCCTCTATTTCTTCACCTTGTATACAAATATATCATGTTCATGTTATGTCATCTTTTGTGTCAACATGGATATGTATAAGATCAAACACCAGTCGTTACATACAACATAAGCCTTTTTAGATTCTAGAGTGAAGATTTTGCATAAGCTTATAACTCTTCCAAATGCAATACAAGAAAAAAAAAGTAAATCAAGATTAAAAATAATTAAACGGATATTACAAAGAAAGATGCAAACATTTTGACAAAAGAAAAACCAAGTTTTTTTACAAGAACGACAACCTCTAAAGCTAATTAAAAGGAAACCATATGAATCCACGGGACAGAGCAATACTCTCCGAAAATCCCAGACAGCTTACTCCAAAGAAAAGTAACTGAACTAGAACAATACAAAAAATTAAGAGACAAGCTAGCCACAAGCTCTGAAACTAAGACCAAGAATGCAAAAACAGCGTACGTTGTGTTTACTTAATCATTCCTAGACAAGACACTGCATCTACATAAAGGACATGTATTACGAATCGTGACCCACTTTGTGATGCAATCCCGATGAAACACGTGTGAGCAAGGCAAGCCAATAGCTCTCGACCCAATCTCCGTGAGACAAATAGAACAATCTGTGATGGAAGAAGACTCTGCTTCAATCGTGGCTTTTTCAAGATTTTGAAAAGATTCTTGTGTTGTGGACTGATCCAGCCCGGCCCGTTAGGCCCTCGCCCGCCCGGGCCAGTGCCAAAAAGCCCGCATATCAAACAGCCCGCACGGGCCAAAAAATCATATAACCCCACGGGTTAGGGCCAGCCCGCGGGCCAAAAATCAACTCTATTTTACCAACACTTTTAAGAGTAAAATGCAAAAGTATTCCTAATGGTTCTGTTGAATTTGGCGGAACCTGAAATGCAAAAGTATTCATATATTATCAAGCAGTGATCAAGACTGTTCATTAGTCATATATTATCAAACAGAAATTGAAAAGGCTTAGTCATCTACTTTTAGTACCATGTCTATATTTTCATAGTAAAATGTAAATTAAGGAATTTGATTCCCCTACAAAAATACCCGACATCCAACATCCCCAAGTCCCAAAATCCGCTCACCATCAGTTACAACAATAACTTGAATACTCCTCTCAGGCCAGTTTTTTAAAACCTCAAGGACTTTCCCCCTGCAAAAGGCCAAAAGCTATATAACCCTCCAACAAATGTAGTCCAAAATTGCATAGAAATACAGGGAAAAAAATGATAATTAAATTGCATACATATATAGTCCAAAATTAGCTCAACCATTCATGTCCAACTAGCAATTAAAGAGGTTAAACTTCAACTGCAGCTACAATATCAACTAAAATGATACACACGCACACACAACACAACACAAGGAATTAATTACCCCGATTATCAGCGAAATTGGAATGATAATGCAACCTAGTGGCCTCAACCATCTTGGTAACTTCTTGTGCACTCTCTAAAGCCTTCAAAAAATGATCATCAAGGAAAGTGAGAATCTGCATCAGAGTAACACTTGGAACAACCTTAATTGCTCTTCTAAACTCAGCAGGTGCTGTCTTTGAATGTTCAATATGCTTTGCCTCTGTTATCTCATCTAGCTCTTGCACATTTTCCAGAACTTTCTCTAGTGTTTTAGGCTCCTCCACCGTATGACCTCCATCACCGTCAACATTATCACCTTCACCTTCCTCATTCTCATTCCCACCCTCAATCTCATCTTCCTCACTCAAAGAAGGTCCTGGCATGTTCTCTACCATGAATTAAGTTGCAAGTGATCATGTTGTATCATTATCCTCACTCAAAAAATGGTTGAGATAATTAAATTGCATACATATATACAAAAGCTATATATCATGCTGTAACATTATCCTTACTCAAAAAATGGTTGAGAACTTAAGATAATTAAATTGCATACATATATACAAAAGCTATATATCATGTTGTATCATTATCCTTTACTCCACATAGATAGTGTTCTTCTATTTGGACAGCTTCAGTTTGTCTTAGAAAGCCACATTGTAAACAAATACTTATACATTTACAGTACTAACAGAACCCACAAAAAATATCAGAATTTTTCAGTTAAAGTAAATTTAGAAACATTAACCCTGCGTTAGAAATATCAATGCATCTAGATTATCAAAACCCATATTCACAACCACTAAATTTATAAATTCCAACAACCTACAAATCACTGAACCTCAATTAAAAAGAATAAGCTAAACCTGAAATGTCATTTTCTAGTCCAAATTCTCTATCTCTTTCTCTTTCCATAGCAAGAAAACAAAGAATTTGAGGAAAACCCATCAAAGCATAGAACAGAAAGTTTGCTCATGTGCGACCACTGTAACAGCCCGTTACGTACCGGTATTGTTAACATTGATTACAATATTAAGCGCAGTTACAATCACAGTAATTGGGTTAATTAAATTACGGGCAAACTTTTTTCTTTCTTTTATCGCATTCCTTTTCATAACAATAACCTTTTCCGTAATCAATTAAAACAACACTATAATTGTAAATGCAATACGCGGAAGCATACAGTCTATTAACATCACTAATCTTTCTTTTTATTCAACTCATTTAAACTCATCAACTTATTTTCATTTCTTACCATTTTCTAGCCCTCTACATAAGCTACGCGTGGTTTCAAACCACGAACCATTTGGAGTTCTACCCACCAAGTTATGCCCCTTTTTTTAAGTCAAGAAAACCTGAATTTTCAAAAATTGCACTGTGGTAATCGATTACCAGTGGGTGGTAATCGATTACCACCTGTCAAAAATGAGGCAGTAGCCAAATTTTGACCTCCTCTGTTCTGGTAATCGATTACCAACCTTGGGTAATCGATTACCTCACATGGTAATCGATTACCAAGCCTCAGTAATCGATTACCAGTGAAGACAGTAGCTGATTTTTCGTCCCCTGTTGCATGGTAATCGATTACCATGCTTGGGTAATCGATTACTATGCAGCAAAATGACAGATTACAGCATTTTAAGCCCCAAAAAGGGTTGTGTAATCCATCCCTAACCCCTTGATACTCCACACAACACTTAAACACATCCTAATGTAGGCTCTAGGCCCTTCAAACATACATTTTCGTTCAATTATGTATCATATACAAAGTCCTTAACATAATGGCCATTTTACATCAAATATGGTCCATTTTACAACATATTCACCAAGACTTCAATTACAATGAATGTGGCAATGGACAAGTCCCATGCTCACTCAAATATACAATATATTCTCATGTCCTACATATACATCATATTGAAGGATCTAACATGTATTCATGAGCTTACTAAGCATGGCATTTTCAACATGCATAGATTCATGACCTAAGTCTAAAGCATACATCATATGCAAGATGTGTCCCTATCCAATGCTCATCACATGGTGCCTCCAACATGCACCTCATGCTCCACTCTTCCAGGCTCAACCTAACCTGAAATGATGCCCCACAACACAGGGTGAGATATATAAATATATCTCAGTAAACCAAGGGCCCTGGAGGTTTCTCCACCCCATGGCTCACTCAATGTGCAAATACAACATCATATAATATGCATGTAATACAATATCACCCATCAACTGGAGACAACCCGAGAACATCCACTCATGGATTCATGTTCAAGGACTCCATCATATAACTCCCGTGACAGTCCTGGCGCCTCTCCCATGGTTGAGAAGACTCCATGGCAATACCCAACCGGAACTCCTCATGAGCCCTATCCGGCGGACGTCCCCGTTTGGATCATCCTGGCGCCGCTCCCAGAGTCGACTCCACGGTAAAACCCGACTGGCATTCTCACAAGGACGAACCCAGCGGATGTCCAAACTCCAACACACGTCAACTGGCCAGTGACCAAACAATTTTCACAAAATCAAGTAATATGCATACAAGCACACAATCACACAATGTCATAACCACATAATCCAACCACAACCATCCACTAGGTGTGGTGGAGCACACAAGGGCTAAACCCCAGTTCCAATGGTTACCTCAATACCGAGCCCATGCTCCAAACGTAAGCTCCAAGCTTACCCGCTTCCAAAGCGTCCAAAAGAGGCAACCTAGATAATCCACAACATGATTATCAATCCATTTCCAAATCAAACATTAAATCTCAAATAATCATTCATTTTACTTCAATCTCTTTTATAGATCAAATTACCAATTATATCATGAATCACACATGCTTTCTTCTCACTCCATTTTACCACACTACACCATCATCCATTTAAACATCATATTTATATCATTTTCCATCAAATTCACCACTTTTACATCATTTTTCCTCCAAACCCCTCTATGGTTCGAATTCCTCAAGGTTGATTCTACAAGGTTTTCAATTCCATTTTAACACACACACACTAATCATATCATCATATCATCAACCTATACCAATGGTCCACCATTCAATTATTCAATTACACCACATGCCAATTTCACAAAATTATGAAACTCAACCCAAAATTTCCTAAGTTAAAACCTAACTTTTTCACCAAAATTTATCATAGCATTTCTAGCTTTCATGCATCATTCTAAGGCATTTTCATCTAATAGCATTTTTCCATTTGAGCTCTCTATCATCACACATCTAAAATCAAAGCTTTGAACACAAATTCATAGATCTATGAAATCAACCATCAAAAGACCACAAATATACTTACAATGTGTTGTATGATCACCACCAAGGCTTCACTAAACCATTTGAAGATCAAAACCTCCAAGAAAACTCCATGAACACTATGGGTCGGATCTGTTTTTTCTCAAAAACGCGGCCAAGAGATGGATTCAAGGCTTCTAAGTGTTACCAATGGCTTTGGAAGGTTGTTTACGATAGATTTCAACACCAAAATCAAGCGATTTGGTGGAGAAATGATGAAATGAAGAAAAGATGAAGAAAATGGTGGTTTGGGTGTTTCTCCAGGGAAAGGCGCGCACAAGAGAAAGAAAAAGAGGAGGAAGAAAGAAGAAAAAGAGGGTGGGGCCAAGTGACTTCGGTCACACGGGTCCCACACGCGATCTAACTTTAACTCCGGTAAAAATTTCGATCACAAATCCTTAATCTAAATATTTTTCCAGTCCATGACATATTTTTCTTTCTCCAAAATAATGATAAAAATTTCACACCTATCTGTACACTCACATCACAGTATTTTAACACTTAAAATCACTATTCATCACTTTTTCCCAAATTTGCCTATTCACTCGATTTTTCGCCCTGATTCCATTTCCAGCATTACTTTTTTCATATTAAATCCCTAACTCCATTTTTCATGCCTCGGTTTACGTTTTTGGCAAATTACCATTTTGCCCTTTTAGCCCATTTTGGCCCTAATTCTCGGATTTTCACTAATCCTTCCCTTTTAAACCCATATTTTATCACATAAATTCACATTTTATTTTCCGAGGTGTTATATTCACCCCACCTTTTAGGAATTTTTTCCGCAAAATCAACTATGCACATATGCTAACTCGGGATACAGCCAGAGAATCTCAGTCCCCCGTACCCAAGAAGCTCCATCCAGTGCGCGGACACCAACATAATTATTTAAATTTTTATCTTTTGGCTTTCCAGCCACATTTCACAATAGTCTTGCCTTTCAAAGGCCCAATGGGAGACCTCAAGTCCTTCCCAATCTCAATCTCAACCGGTGACACCATATGTGAACAACCGGAGTGCACCACACAGTTGTGCACTATCAATGCTTTACCAAGCCAATTTCTTTCAATTTCTTTTCAAATTCTTTTCAATTTCTTTTTACAAGTCCGGCTACCTAGCACATATAGCCCATAATTTCTCTTGGCAGGTTTTCCTACCAAATTAACATATCAACCTATATACCCATAGGGTTATGCCACATCCTATTCAATCTGTGCCACACAGGCACTCTTACTCATTGGCACAATACCGCCACAATTTTCCTTCTTTGAATTTTATCTCCACGGAGTATTAACTCTTGTCATCAATCTCTTTCACATTTCTTATTCCACATCAAACACTATTATGGAATCTCACAGCCTCTCAGTGCAATTTGTAACACCCCGTTGTACACCGGTATTGTTAACATTGATTATGATATTAAGCGCAGTTACAATCACAGTGATTAGATTAATTAAATTACGGGCAAATTTTTCTTTTAACAAATTCCTTTCTTACATAAACACTTTTTCCGTAATCAATTAAAACAACACTATAATTGTAAAAGCAATTTGCGGAAGCATACATTCTTGCTAACATCACTAATCATTCTTTTTATTCAATTCTTTTAAACTCACCATCTTACTCTCAAAATTTACCAAGTTATAGTCCTTTACATTGTCTACGCATGGTTTCAAACCACGTATCATTTGGAGTTCTACCCATCAAGTTATACCCCTTTCTTTTAGTCTAGAAAAACCTGAATTTTCAAAATTTACACTGTGGTAATCGATTACCAGTGGGTGATAATCGATTACCACCTGTCAAAAATGAGGCAGTAGCCAATTTTTCAATTCCTCTGTTCTGGTAATCGATTACCAGCTTTGGGTAATCGATTACCTCACATGGTAATCGATTACCAAAGGCAAGTAATCGATTACCAGTACAGACAGTAGCTAATTTTTCGTCCCCTGTTGCATGGTAATCGATTACCATGCTTGGGTAATCGATTACCATGCTTGGGTAATCGATTACTATGCAGCAAAATGACAGATTACAGCAGTTTTGAGCCCCAAAAAGGGTGTGTAATCCATCCCTAACCCCTTGGTACTCCACATAACACATAATCATGTCCTAATGTAGGCTCTAGGCCCTTCCATCATTCAATTTCCTTAAGTTAATCATCATTTACAACAATCTCAAAATAATGGCCATTTACATGCAAATATGGACCATTCTTACAACATAACACATCAAGACTTCAAGGCTATGAATGTGGCAATGAACAAGTCCCATGCTCACTCAAAATATACAGTTATCCAAGCCATGAATAATAAAACATAACAAGACTTAGCATATGACCATGAACACTAACAAAAGCATGGAAAATGACATCATGCAATATGTTCATGACCTAAGTCTCAAAATACTAATGGTATGCTATGTGCACTCCAAAAACTCCTCCAAAAGGTCATGCAATCCAATGCACCGCATGCCAATCCAACGTCCACTATACGGGCTTCTTGCCCGAAGCTCCTCCCGGCTCATAGTGACCTGAAATGTGGTCCCCCAAACACGGGGTGAGATATACGGATATATCTCAGTAAACCAATGGAGCTAGAGGCTCTCTCCACTCCATGGCTCACTAAAATGTATCAAAATGACATAATATGGCATGCAAGTAAAACAATATCACCATCCTCCTGGAGACACCCAAGAACATCCACTCATGGATTCGTGTTCAAGGACTCCATCATATAACTCCCGAGACAGTCCTGGCGCCTCTCCCATGGTTGAGAAGACTCCATGGCAATACCCAACCGGAACTCCTCATGAGCCCTATCCGGCGGACGTCCCCGTTTGGATCATCCTGGCGCCGCTCCCAGAGTCGACTCCACGGCAATACCCGACTGGCATTCTCACAAGGATGAATCCAGCGGATGACCAAACTCCACTCGTCAACTGGCCAGTGACCACACAATTTTCACACAATACAAGCAATATGCATACAAGCACACAAACACATCATGTCATCACTACATAATCCAACCACAACCTTCCTCTAGGTGTGGTGGAGCTCACTAGGGATTAAACCCAAGTTCCAAGAGTTTACCTTAACACGAGCAACACCGTTCCAAACGTATGCTCCAAATCAACTTTTCACTATTCCAACCGTGTGAGGCACCCTACAACAATCATCAAATCCCAATTACACAAAAACTCATTTTTCATCAAAATTCCTCAAAATTCTCTAAGTTAAAAACCTAGATTTTTCACCAAAATTTAACATAGCATTTCTAGCTTACAAACATGATTCTAAGGCCTTTTCATCTAATAGCATTTTTGCATTTGGGCTCTCTATCATCACACATCTAAAATCAAAGCTTTGAACACATATTCATAGATCTAAGAAATCAACTATCAAAAGACCACAAATATACTTACAATGGGTAGTATGATCACCACCAAGGCTTCACTAAACCATTTGAAGATCAAAACTTCAAGAAATCTCCAAAAACACTTATGGGTCGGATCTGACTTTGCTTATAACGCGGCCAAAGAGATGGATTCAAGGCTTCTAAGTGCTACCAATGGCTTTGGAAGGTTGTTTACGATAGATTTCAACACCAAAATCAAGCGATTCGGTGGAGAAACGAAGAAATGGGAAAATGGGAAGAAAATGGTGCTTTGGTCTCTTTCTTACTGTGTGTGCGCGAGGGATGGAGAGGAAAAGAGAGAAAGAAGGAAAGAAAAGGAGGTGGGGCCAAGTGACTTCGGTCACACGGGTCCCACACGCGATCTAACTTTAACTCCGATAAAATTTCCGATCACAAATCCTTAATCTAAATATTTTTCCAGTCCATGACATATTTTTCTTTCTCCAAAATATTGATAAAATTTCACACCTATTGGTACACTCACAACTCAGTATTTTAACACTTAAAAATCACTATTCATCGATTTTTCTCAAATTTGCCTATTTACTCAATTTTTCGCCCTGATTCCATTTCTAACCTTACTTTTGTCATTTGAAATCTCTAACTCAATATTTAAGACTCTTAACACACGGTTGGCAAATTACCATTTTGCCCTTTTTGGCCATAATCCTTGGATTTTCACTAATCCACCAACTTTCATTTCACCTTATTACATTAAAATAAACATTTAAATACTTGAGGTGTTATATTCACCCCACCTTTTTGAAATTTTGTCCGCAAAATTAAATCATACCTGCTCACTAACTCAGGATACAGCCGGAGAATCTCGTCCTCCCGCTCCCAAGTAGCCTCCTCAGGTGTGCGGCCTTCCCACTGAATCTTCAGCATGGGAATCACTTTACTTCTCAATCGCTTTTCACTGCGATCCAACACTGCAATAGGACCAACGGGAGTCTTCAAGTTCTCCCTGATTTCAATATCATCCGGCATCACCACATGTGACTCATCCGGAACATAACGTCGCAACTGCGACACATGAAAAACATCATGTAAATTAGACAACTGCGGGGGTAAGGCAAGCTGATAGGCCACCAATCCTACTCTTTTCATAATCTGATATGGCCCAATGAACCGTGGACTCAGCTTCCTCACACCCAACGCACGGCCAACACCTGTGACCGGCGACAAACGTACAAACACATGGTCACCTTCCTCAAATTCCAGCGGTCTATGCTTATTGTCATAATAGCTTTTCTGCCGATTCTGTGCCTGTTTCAATTTCTCTCTGATCATTTCAATTTGCACTGTCGTTTCCTGCACAAAATCCGGACCAAACCTTTCCTTATCGCCTACCTCAGTCCAACAAGTGGGCGTACGACACCTCCTGCCGTATAAAACCTCGTATGGTGCCATACCCAGACTGGAATGAAAACTGTTATTATAAGAAAATTCCACCAATGGTAAGTACCTATCCCAGGCATTACCCTGTTCCAGTGTGCAAGCTCTCAGCATATCCTCAAGTGTCTGTATGGTCCTCTCAGTCTGACCATCAGTCTGCGGGTGATAAGCAGTGCTCAGCCGGAGCTGAGTGCCAAAAGCCTGCTGCAAAGCTCCCCAAAATCGTGAAGTAAACTTCGGGTCCCGATCACTCACAATGCTAATCGGTATCCCATGGAGTCTAACAATCTCCTTCACATAAAGTGTTGCCAACTTTTCCGTAGTGTAATCCACTCGTACTGGTAGAAAATGTGCAGACTTCGTAAGTCGGTCCACAATAACCCAAATCGAATCATAACCAGCTTGAGTTCTCGGCAATCCAACAACAAAATCCATAGAAATACTTTCCTATTTCCATTCAGGTATATCCAGCGGCTGAAGTAATCCAGCAGGTTTCTGATGCTCTATTTTCACTTTCTGGCAAACCAAGCACTTAGACACGTACTCGGCAACATCTCTTTTCATACCAGGCCACCAGAACTTAACTTTCAAATCTTGGTACATCTTTGTGGCACCTGGGTGGATAGAATATTGACCCTTATGGGCCTCAGTCATAACTTCCTCTGCAAGTTCCTTGGGCACAACAATCCTGCCCTGATATAACAAAAGTCCTTGTTCATTAACAGATATGCCACTCTGGCCTTTCAAATACTTTATACTTTCATTTCTGATTTGAGTCTCCTTAATTTTCTCATGCAGCTCGTTCTCAATCCGCGTCAACTCCATATCACACATTCTTCCTGCAAAGAAATCCGTTATTTTCATATCACGGAATTGCTCAATCACTTCGTTGTCCCACATCATCATATGAGATAAGTTAACAGACTTCCTACTCAATGCATCGGCCACAACATTAGCCTTTCCCGGGTGGTATTTCAACTCAAAATCATAATCTTTCAAGAATTCAACCCATCTACGCTGCCTCATATTCAGCTCCTTCTGATCAAATAAATATTTCAAGCTTTTATGGTCGCTGAACACAGCAAACTTCATCCCATACAGAAAATGCCTCCAAATTTTCAAGGCAAAAACAATAGCAGCCAGTTCCAAGTCGTGCGTCGGATAATTTTCTTCATGTGGCCTCAACTGCCTAGACGCATATGCAATCACTTTTCCTTCCTGCATCAAAACGCTCCCTAAACCTTTCTTAGAAGCGTCACAATAGAATACAAACTCACCCTCCGGATCAGGTAAAGTCAACACCGGAGCAGTAGTCAATTTCTCTTTAAGTAGCAGAAAGCAGTCCTCACATTCCTGGGTCCACACAAAAGGAGTATCCTTTCGTATTAATCGAGTCAACGGTAGAACCATTGCAGAAAATCCCTGAATAAATCGGCGATAATAGCCAGCAAGCCCCAGAAAACTTCTAATTTCAGTCACAGTCTTAGGTCGTTCCCAGTCACTCACCGCTTCAATCTTGCTTGGATCCACTGCAACACCGCTTGCAGAAATAACATGACCCAAAAATTGCACCTCAGACAACCAGAACTCACATTTAGACGGTTTAGCATATAACTTTTTATCCTTCAACACCTGCAACACAGTCCTCAAATGGTCCACGTGCTCCTCCTTACTCTTAGAGTAGATCAAAATGTCATCAAAAAAAACAATTACAAACTGGTCCAAAAATGGTTTGAAAATGCGGTTCATATAGTCCATGAACACCGCCGGGGCATTAGTAAGCCCGAAAGGGATCACTTGATACTCAAAATGTCCATATCTGGATCGGAAAGCTGTTTTAGGTACATCCTCCGGTTTAATCCGAATCTGGTGATATCCGGACCGGAGATCAATCTTTGAAAATACACAGGCACCCCTCAACTGATCTAACAAATCATCAATACGCGGTAATGGGTACCGGTTCTTTATAGTCACTTTATTCAGCTGTCGGTAGTCAGTGCACAATCTCATGCTACCATCCTTTTTCTTTACAAATATAACCGGTGCTCCCGACGGAGACACACTCGGCCTAATAAAATTCTTCGCAGATAATTCTTCAATGTGTTTCTTCAGCTCAGCCAACTCAAGTGGCGACATCCGGTATGGAGCCAAAGAGATCGGCCCCACACCAGGCAATAAATCAATCGAGAATTCAATCTCTCTCTCAGGTGGGAATTCCGGTATCTCATCCGGAAATACATCCTCAAACTCATTAACAACTGGTATAGCAGAAATCTCTTCCTTTTTATCACCCACCAATCCGCCCAACAAGACATAACCCAAATCTCCAGCCTTCAAGGCTTTCACAGTTTGACTTACAGACAAATACAAAGACGGACAAACAGACGGCCTCTCGTGAGATAGCAACAACCTCTTCCCGCAGCAATCAATCATTGCGCAGTTCCGAGACAACCAATCCATCCCCAAAATCAAATTGACAGAGGCCAGGGGTAAGATAATTAAATCAATGGTATAACCCCTGCCTAAATAAGTAAACTTCACATCTTCACAGATCCAAGACGATTCACTAACCTCTCCTGTAGCAGTAGTAATACGCATCGGAGGAACCATCCGTGTTACCTTTAAGTCCAACGCCTTAGCCACATAGTCCGCCACAAATGAATGTGTTGCTCCCGAATCAAACAATACAGATAAATCAACACTAGAGAGAAAAATTATACCTTTAACCAAATTCGGAGCCTTTTCAGTACGTTGCGCATTAGTAGTATAAACTCGTCCCACAGTAGGAACAACAGCAATAGGAGTAGCAGTAGTAGTAGTAGCTGGCGGCAAGGCCTGCAGATTCGCAGCCTGCCCCGAAGAAGATGTACAATTTCTAGCAAAGTGGCCACTCTGACCACATCTAAAACAATTCGACGTACCAGCACCACATACACCTCTGTGGTATTTCCCACACTTCCCACATTGTGGGGTAAAATATTTGTTCGAAGCACCACCACCACCAGTATTTCCACCCCTCTTGAACTGACCAGGAGGCTGCCTCACATGCAACCCCCTACCTCTATTATTATTATTGAAACCTCCTCTGTTGGTATTACCAGAAGGACCAGGTGTCCTCTTAACATCTTGCTCTTTTGTAGAATCAGATTTCGGATACCTCCCATAAACAGTCTCGACCCTCTTACATTGGGTCACCAAATCAGCAAAGTTTCTCACTGCCGTATTAGACATCCTCTTAGCAATCTTCTCACTCAGCCCTCTTTGAAATTTAGCTGACAAGAATTCCGGAGTAGGTAGAGTACCTCCATAATTAGCAAACTTCACAAGTTCATTAAATTTCGCCACATAGGCATCCACAGTCATAACTCCCTGCACCAGATTATCGAATTCACCTTGCTTTGCCTCCCGAACATCGCGGGGAAAATATTCTTCATGAAATAACCCTTCAAACATAGTCCAAGTAAGAACCTCACCCTGAATAACAAATGGGCGAGACACATTGTCCCACCACTCTTGGGCATCACCCTCCAGCATATACACAGAATACAATAACTTCTGCGGATCTTGGCATCTCATAACCTGAAAAATCTTGTCCATACCTCTCAACCAAGCAGTGACCTCCTTTGGGTCCCTTGACCCCAAAAATGCGGGTGGCTTATGTTTCCTAAAAGATATGAGCCTACGCTCATCGTCAGCATTATCAAGCACCTGCCCAGCAGCCCCAGTAGATTGGGCAACAGATGACGGATCAGGAACATAACTAGGATCCGTAGTAGTATGATGACTAGCCTCACCAGTGTGGTGACTAGCCCCGCTCTCCCCCTGTTGAGGAGTAACAGATGGCGTCGGTGTAGGAGTCACCGTAGCCGTATGTGGAGGTGTATTCTCCCTCCTAGGACGACCTCTATCCGCCCTCATCTCCGCCATAAAGGCCTGCATCATATCCTGATTAGCTTTCATCAGGTTCTCTGTCATATTTCTATTTGCAGCCGTTTCCGCCTGCAGAGCATTCAGTGCTGCAGTGACCGGATCCGGTGGCAAAGGACCTGCACCACGTGCCCCACGGCGACCTCGTGCCCTACTCATGATATCTGTACATGTAACACAAAGGAATGAGTTGATCAGACCCACACTGAGGAATCACATATACATTAATCATAAATAGTTCACAGATAGCTATGACACACAAGATACATCACACACAACAATCAGAGTTCCCTAAACAAAACTGCTCTGATACCATAAAATGTAACACCCCGTTGTACACCGGTATTGTTAACATTGATTATGATATTAAGCGTAGTTACAATCACAGTGATTAGATTAATTAAATTACGGGCAAATTTTTCTTTTAACAAATTCCTTTCTTACATAAACACTTTTTCCGTAATCAATTAAAACAACACTATAATTGTAAAAGCAATTTGCGGAAGCATACATTCTTGCTAACATCACTAATCATTCTTTTTATTCAATTCTTTTAAACTCACCATCTTACTCTCAAAATTTACCAAGTTATAGTCCTTTACATTGTCTACGCATGGTTTCAAACCACGTATCATTTGGAGTTCTACCCATCAAGTTATACCCCTTTATTTTAGTCTAGAAAAACCTGAATTTTCAAAATTTACACTGTGGTAATCGATTACCAGTGGGTGGTAATCGATTACCACCTGTCAAAAATGAGGCAGTAGCCAATTTTTCAATTCCTCTGTTCTGGTAATCGATTACCAGCTTTGGGTAATCGATTACCTCACATGGTAATCGATTACCAAAGGCCAGTAATCGATTACCAGTACAGACAGTAGCTAATTTTTCGTCCCCTGTTGCATGGTAATCGATTACCATGCTTGGGTAATCGATTACTATGCAGCAAAATGACAGATTACAGCAGTTTTGAGCCCCAAAAAGGGTGTGTAATCCATCCCTAACCCCTTAGTACTCCACATAACACATAATCATGTCCTAATGTAGGCTCTAGGCCCTTCCATCATTCAATTTCCTTAAGTTAAACATCATTTACAACATTCTCAAAATAATGGCCATTTACATGCAAATATGGACCATTCTTACAACATAACACATCAAGACTTCAAGGCTATGAATGTGGCAATGAACAAGTCCCATGCTCACTCAAAATATACAGTTATCCAAGCCATGAATAATAAAACATAACAAGACTTAGCATATGACCATGAACACTAACAAAAGCATGGAAAATGACATCATGCAATATGTTCATGACCTAAGTCTCAAAATACTAATGGTATGCTATGTGCACTCCAAAAACTCCTCCAAAAAGTCATGCAATCCAATGCACCGCATGCCAATCCAACGTCCACTATACGGGCTTCTTGCCCGAAGCTCCTCCCGGCTCATAGTGACCTGAAATGTGGTCCCCCAAACACGGGGTGAGATATACGGATATATCTCAGTAAACCAATGGAGCTAGAGGCTCTCTCCACTCCATGGCTCACTAAAATGTATCAAAATGACATAATATGGCATGCAAGTAAAACAATATCACCATCCTCCTGGAGACACCCAAGAACATCCACTCATGGATTCGTGTTCAAGGACTCCATCATATAACTCCCGAGACAGTCCTGGCGCCTCTCCCATGGTTGAGAAGACTCCATGGCAATACCCAACCGGAACTCCTCATGAGCCCTATCCGGCGGACGTCCCCGTTTGGATCATCCTGGCGCCGCTCCCAGAGTCGACTCCACGGCAATACCCGACTGGCATTCTCACAAGGATGAATCCAGCGGATGACCAAACTCCACTCGTCAACTGGCCAGTGACCACACAATTTTCACACAATACAAGCAATATGCATACTAGCACACAAACACATCATGTCATCACTACATAATCCAACCACAACCTTCCTCTAGGTGTGGTGGAGCTCACTAGGGATTAAACCCAAGTTCCAAGAGTTTACCTTAACACGAGCAACACCGTTCCAAACGTATGCTCCAAATCAACTTTTCACTATTCCAACCGTGTGAGGCACCCTACAACAATCATCAAATCCCAATTACACAAAAACTCATTTTTCATCAAAATTCCTCAAAATTCTCTAAGTTAAAAACCTAGATTTTTCACCAAAATTTAACATAGCATTTCTAGCTTACAAACACGATTCTAAGGCCTTTTCATCTAATAGCATTTTTGCATTTGGGCTCTCTATCATCACACATCTAAAATCAAAGCTTTGAACACATATTCATAGATCTAAGAAATCAACTATCAAAAGACCACAAATATACTTACAATGGGTAGTATGATCACCACCAAGGCTTCACTAAACCATTTGAAGATCAAAACTTCAAGAAATCTCCAAAAACACTTATGGGTCGGATCTGACTTTGCTTAAAACGCGGCCAAAGAGATGGATTCAAGGCTTCTAAGTGCTACCAATGGCTTTGGAAGGTTGTTTACGATAGATTTCAACACCAAAATCAAGCGATTCGGTGGAGAAACGAAGAAATGGGAAAATGGGAAGAAAATGGTGCTTTGGTCTCTTTCTCCTGTGTGTGCGCGAGAGGATGGAGAGGAAAAGAGAGAAAGAAGGAAAGAAAAGGAGGTGGGGCCAAGTGACTTCGGTCACACGGGTCCCACACGCGATCTAACTTTAACTCCGATAAAATTTCCGATCACAAATTCTTAATCTAAATGTTTTTCCAGTCCATGACATATTTTTCTTTCTCCAAAATATTGATAAAATTTCACACCTATTGGTACACTCACAACTCAGTATTTTAACACTTAAAAATCACTATTCATCGATTTTTCTCAAATTTGCCTATTTACTCAATTTTTCGCCCTGATTCCATTTCTAACCTTACTTTTGTCATTTGAAATCTCTAACTCAATATTTAAGCCTCTTAACACACGGTTGGCAAATTACCATTTTGCCCTTTTTGGCCATAATCCTTGGATTTTCACTAATCCACCAACTTTCATTTCACATTATTACATTAAAATAAACATTTAAATACTTGAGGTGTTATACAATTCACCGGGTAGTCATCTAATTCACGCTCACTATACTTTTAATTTCCGAGTGAAAAATCCCCATTCTTGGCACTTAGCCACGACTCGTATACACACACTTTGCTTTTCTCATGTTCTTAACCTATAACGTACCATTTCGCCTCAACACTTATCTTTAACAAGCACCATTTCTGTGCTAAACGTTTGGATCCAACCCTACAGGTTTACCAACTTTCGCCAAAACACCACGGCGGGTCACTTCCTCAAGACATTTCACTGGTACTCAACGAACCACACAGTTCACTTATACTTAACATCAGTCATTTCAAAGCCTTCAACCATCAATTCACTCATTAATTGTCATACATTAAATCATACTTACAATTTCAACTAATCATCTCAAAACTTAACACATAATTCACCATGGATTTTTCGCATTAAAGGCAACATGCCTAAGATTTCCACTAACAATTTTCTTTAATCACCGTTCCATACTTATTCTATCAATTCAATCTGTATTTCATTCCATGTACCTCATCTTCATTATCATTTCATTTAACCAGTATGTATCATTTCCAGGTTACATATCATTTCTCTCTCATATCTGTCCCATCATATAGGGATTTTCAAACCTATTCATCATGCCACTAGGAACTAAATCCATCCTTGTCATTACTTTCGTCACTTCATATTGATGATTACACAATCTCTCGGACTACTCAAGTGCTACCAGCACTCTCAATCATATATCTTGATACCTAGCCAAACACAACCTTAACATCGTGTATTTTCAACACATCACTCACAAAATTTTGCATCTATACTGCTTCATCAGTAACTCTACCATCAAGGTAAGGACATCAACCTTTTATTTCATCAAGTACCATTCTATTTAACAACTATTACCACACTTTCTTACTTGACTATATCACAATTTATCACTTATCAAGATCTTTGGCCACTCGGCCACCAACTTAGCTTAGCATCTCACCATCACAATCCTTTACATAAAACTTTAACTCCATCATCACTGGTCAATTTTCCATTCCCTTCACCTAGGGTGACAATCCAATAATTCATTCCACAATTTCCGGAACACCACAATTCCATAATACCACACTTGGTGTACACTCATGTACATCTCCAAATTCTCACATTCATAATTCAAACTGCCATCTCATGGCATCTCACACATTTCATCATGTTAGGCATATTACTGTTCCCTTAAGTTATCCAAAATTCACCTCTTGCGTTCCTCACAAGATACAATCCTCTAATGCAATGGGTAAGAACATCCTTAGGTTTAACCCCTCGAGCTCTTGCTGTCCTAAGGGCCCCAGGTGCAATGCCCCACCAATCAGAGAATCTGTCCTTATAATTCACGCAAGAAGAGGTAACATGCCATAGGCTGTACTAACAGTCCCACTAACACAAGGTTCTACCTCACACTACCTTACTTATACAACATAATAATAATCTCCGGGAACATAATCCATACGGAGATAGCCACACAGATAAACACATTCACATCAAATCCGTATATAACGGCAAACAGATTCTTATATAGATACATAATGGTATACTAGTTCTATCTTACTCTTGCACCATTCACTATAACTTTCCAATATGGTTCTTTCCTCAACAATCTACTCATTTCACTTGAGTAGCCATTAGTCTTAGTCCATAGAATAATCCTCCTCACATGATCTCGGCATCCTTTTCATATTTTGACACAAAACTTTCAATTCCTACAGTACCCATGTTTGGTACAGTTCCAATCTGTTGTCCACCATGACTCATAGCAACTATGCTCACACTGTAGAGAATCCACTTCAGTAGAATAACTTCACTTTCCACCTCGATATTTCACTATGACACCAAAGGTGCCCTCATTTAACCGTCCATGCATTCAGTGCATCAGGACCACCAGATAAATTTCACTTCAAGCAGTGCTCGCCTGGGACTTCCAAGAGCAACACCTCTTAGGATTCAATCCACAAGGGGAAACCCAGGACAATATTAATTGTCACATTATTAACAACGTGTGTGCCATGGTATAACTTGCACACCGGGACTCCATCATGAATCCCCTACCAAATAGAGCGTCCCATGACACTCCAAAGAGACAATCTCTTCCACACTTCCCATCATAGGGAATTTCACTTACATCGTCACTCTTTTGACAAAAAATAATTTTTCTTTTTCCACAGAGTTTACTAACTCAAAACAACACAATTATACATTTAGGCACCCCGGCCTTCACAAACAAACAAATATATATGCATATGCATGTTTACATACAACACTTAGCCATCACGGGATTACTATCCACATATGATTAGGCCGCAACCTTAACATTTCAATGCTACCCAACATTATGGAAGCATCTTGGTACCATTACTACACCACACTCAGTTATATTTTTATCACCTCACATTTGTTAAGTCCAACCATCCTTAACTTATGGACTCTCATACTTTCAATCAACCTCATCCAATGCCTTACATGGCAAATTCCTCAACTTCTGATATTTTACTTTTTATACATATGATATCTTCACTTACACCTAACCAGCATTAATCATCATGGACCAAAGTCCCATTTTAAACATTGAATCATCTACACATCATTTCCATAATTCACTAAGTTACTCACAATCCTCAATCCACATTTTGAAATTTTAATTTATTTCTACATCCAAGCATATTAAGTCATCCAAGCGTATGCCCTCATCAAGGGTCTTATAACCTTATACTTTAACCTAAGGTATCCAATATTACATATAACACTCATATTCAAATTTTCACAATTCCATCGGGGTTCCAATTCCCCACCATGTCAAAGATATACCACTAATTCTCACATATACTCAATTGTTCTAACTCCCCATACATTTAGGGAAGACTTACCAACATCAACCTACCAATATCCACTCAAATCAATCCTTTTACTAACCACAAGACCACACATTCAACTATGGTAGCGTTCTACCCAAAGTGGTTAAAAATCTTATATCAATTCGTTCTCACTAAGTCCTCAATGACAGTATCACAATTTATTCTCCCTAAGTCCTCAATTACACCAAATTTACTTACTAACATATCCATCCGTGGAGCAGTCAACACCGCACCCACAACCTCAGCCTAAAGACTGGCATTGGTGCTCCAGGGTTGTCACGAAGGCATCTTATACTGACCACACACTGAACACAAAGAAATGGGTTGATCGGGCCCAAACTAAGGAATCACATGTGTAGCAGTCAATAAGTGTCTACGTACAACTATACAGCACTCACCTCAATTACACAATCATCAGAGTTCCCTAAAGAAACTGCTCTGATACCATAAAATGTAACAGCCCGTTACGTACCGGTGTTGTTAACATTGATTATGATATTAAGCGCAGTTACAATCACAGTAATTGGGTTAATTAAATTACGGGCAAACTTTTTTCTTTCTTTTATCGTATTCCTTTTCCGTAATCAATTAAAACAACACTATAATTGTAAATGCAATACGCGGAAGCATACAGTCCACTAACATCACTAATCTTTCTTTTTATTCAACTCATTTAAACTCATCAACTTATTTTCATTTCTTACCATTTTCTAGCCCTCTACATAAGCTACGTGTGGTTTCAAACCACGTACCATTTGGAGTTCTACCCACCAAGTTATGCCCCTTTCTTTAAGTCAAGAAAACCTGAATTTTCAAAAATTGCACTGTGGTAATCGATTACCAGTGGGTGGTAATCGATTACCACCTGTCAAAAATGAGGCAGTAGCCAAATTTTGACCTCCTCTGTTCTGGAAATCGATTACCAAGCTTGGGTAATCGATTACCTCACATGGTAATCGATTACCAAGCCTCAGTAATCGATTACCAGTGAAGACAGTAGCTGATTTTTCGTCCCCTGTTGCATGGTAATCGATTACCATGCTTGGGTAATCGATTACTATGCAGCAAAATGACAGATTACAGCATTTTAAGCCCCAAAAAGGGTTGTGTAATCCATCCCTAACCCCTTGATACTCCACACAACACTTAAACACATCCTAATGTAGGCTCTAGGCCCCTCAAACATACATTTTCGTTCAATTATGTATCATATACAAAGTCCTTAACATAATGGCCATTTTACATCAAATATGGTCCATTTTACAACATATTCACCAAGACTTCAATTACAATGAATGTGGCAATGGACAAGTCCCATGCTCACTCAAATATACAATATATTCTCATGTCCTACATATACATCATATTGAAGGATCTAACATGTATTCATGAACTTACAAGCATGGCATTTTCAACATGCATAGATTCATGACCTAAGTCTAAAGCATACATCATATGCAAGATGTGTTCCTATCCAATGCTCATCACATGGTGCCTCCAACATGCACCTCATGCTCCACTCTTCCAGGCTCAACCTAACCTGAAATGATGCCCCACAACACGGGGTGAGATATATAAATATATCTCAGTAAACCAAGGGCCCTGGAGGTTTCTCCACCCCATGGCTCACTCAATGTGCAAATACAACATCATATAATATGCAAGTAATGCAATATCACCCACCAACTGGAGACAACCCGAGAACATCCACTCATGGATTCATGTTCAAGGACTCCATCATATAACTCCCGAGACAGTCCTGGCGCCTCTCCCATGGTTGAGAAGACTCCATGGCAATACCCAACCGGAACTCCTCATGAGCCCTATCCGGCGGACGTCCCCGTTTGGATCATCCTGGCGCCGCTCCCAGAGTCGACTCCACGGCAAAACCCGACTGGCATTCTCACAAGGACGAACCCAGCGGATGTCCAAACTCCAACACACGTCAACTGGCCAGTGACCAAAAAATTTTCACAAAATCAAGTAATATGCATACAAGCACACAATCACACAATGTCATAACCACATAATCCAACCACAACCATCCACTAGGTGTGGTGGAGCACACAAGGGCTAAACCCCAGTTCCAATGGTTACCTCAATACCGAGCCCATGCTCCAAACGTAAGCTCCAAGCTTACCCGCTTCCAAAGCGTCCAAAAGAGGCAACCTAGATAATCAACAACATGATTATCAATACATTTCCAAATCAAACATTAAATCTCAAAATCACCTCATTTTTTCATTTTTACTTCAATCTCTTTTATAGGTTAATTTACCAATTACACCATGAATCACACAATCTTTCTTATCATTCCACTTTACCACACTATACAAACATACAATTAAACATCATTTTCAATCATTCAACTTCCAATTACATCACTTTTTATATCATTTTTCCTCCAAACCCCTCTATGGTTCGAATTCCTCAAAGGTTCATTCTACAAGGTTTTCAATTCCATTTTAACACTCATACCAATCATATTATCATATTATCACTATATTCACAAGGTCCATCATTCAATTATCCAATTACACCACATACTAATTTTCATGAAATCTTCACAAATTTTCCTAAGTTAAAATCCAACTTTTTCACCAAAATTTATCATAGCATTTCTAGCTTTCATGCATCATTCTAAGGCCTTTTCATCTAATAGCATTTTTCCATTTGGGCTCTCTATCATCACACATCTAGAATTAAAGATTTGAACACAAATTTCTAGATCTATGAATTCAACCATAAAAATACCACAAATATACTCACAATGTGTTGTATGATCACCACCAAGGCTTCACTAAACCATTAGAAGATCAAAACTCCAAGAAAACTCCAAAAACCCAAGTGGGTCGAATATGATTTTGTCCATTTTCGCCCCAAGGAGGTGGTTTCATGGCTTCTAAGTGTTACCAATGGATCTAGAAGGTTGTTTACAATAGATTTCAACACCAAAATCAAGTGATTTGGTGGAGAAATGAAGAAATGGTGAAAGAAGAGAGAAATGGGGTTTTGGGGTTCATTTGGCAGGGGAGGGCGCGAGAGAGAGAGAAGAAAAGAGAAAGAAAGAAGAAGAAAAAGAGGGTGGGGGCCAAGTGACTTCGGTCACACGGGTCCCACACGCGATCTAACTTCAACTCCGATAAAAATTATGATCATATATTCTTAATCTACATATTTTTCCAGTCCATGACATATTTTTCTTTCCTCAAAATTCTCATAAAAATTTCACACTTATCGGTACACTCGTACCGCAGTATCTTCCACTTAAAAAGTCACTATTCATCAATTTTTCCCAAATTTGCCTATTCACTCAATTTCCCGCCCGGATTCCATTTCCAGCATTATTTTTGTCATATTAAATCTCTAACTCCATTTTTCATGCCTCGGTTTACGTTCTTGGCAAATTACCATTTTGCCATTTTAGCCCATTTTGGCCCTAATTCTCGGATTTTCACTAATCCTTCCCTCTTAAACCCATATTTCATCAAATAATTTCACATTTAATTTTCCGAGGTGTTATATTCACCCCACCTTTTAGGAATTTTGTCCGCAAAATCAATTATGCACATATGCTACTCGGGATACAGCCAGAGAATCTCAGTCCCCCGTACCCAAGAAGCTCCATCAGTGCGCGGACACCAAAATAATTGTTTACATTTCTATCTTTTGGCTTTTCAGCCCCATTTCACAATGACCTTGCCTTTCAAAGGCCCAATGGGAGACTTCAAGTCCTTCCCAATTTCAATACCAACCGGTGACACCACACGTGAACAACCGGAGCGTATCACACAGTGGTGCACTTTCTCTGCTTTATCAAGCCAATTTCTTTCAATTTCTTTTCAAATTCTTTTCAATTTCTTTTCACAAGTCCGGCTACCTAGCACATATAGCCCATAATTTCTCTTGGCAGGTTTTCCTACCAAATTAACATATCAACCTATATACCCATAGGGTTATGCCACATCCTATTCAATCTGTGCCACACAGGCACTCTTACTCATTGGCACAATACCGCCACAATTTTCCTTCTTTGAATTTTATCTCCACGGAGTATTAACCCTTGTCATCAATCTCTTTCACATTTCTTATTCCACATCAAACACTATTATGGAATCTCACAGCCTCTCAGTGCAATTCACCGGGTAGTTATCTAATTCACGCTCACTATACTTTTATTTTCCGAGGGACAAATCCCCATTCTTGGCACTTAGCCACGACTCGTATACACACACTTTGCTTTTCTCATGTTCTTAACCTATAACGTACCATTTCGCCTCAACACTTATCTTTAACAAGCACCATTTCTGTGCTAAACGTTTGGATCCAACCCTACAGGTTTACCAACTTTCGCCAAAACACCACGGCGGGTCACTTCCTCAAGACATTTCACTGGTACTCAACGAACCACACAGTTCACTTATACTTAACATCAGTCATTTCAAAGCCTTCAACCATCAATTCACTCATTAATTGTCATACATTAAATCATACTTACAATTTCAACTAATCATCTCAAACTTAACACATAATTCACCATGGATTTTTCACATTAAAGGCAACATGCCTAAGATTTCCACTAACAATTTTCTTTAATCACCGTTCCATACTTATTCTATCAATTCAATCTGTATTTCATTCCATGTACCTCACCTTCATTATCATTTCATTTAACCAGTATGTATCATTTCCAGGTTACATATCATTTCTTTCTCATATCTGTCCCATCATATAGGGATTTTCAAACCTATTCATCATGCCACTAGGAACTAAATCCATCCTTGTCATTACTTTCGTCACTTCATATTGATGATTACACAATCTCTCGGACTACTCAAGTGCTACAAGCACTCTCAATCATATATCTTGATACCTAGCCAAACACAACCTTAACATCGTGTATTTTCAACACATCACTCACAAAATTTTGCATCTATACTGCTTCATCAGTAACTCTACCATCAAGGTAAGGACATCAACCTTTTATTTCCTCAAGTACCATTCTATTTAACAACTATTACCACACTTTCTTACTTGACTATATCACAATTTATCACTTATCAAGATCTTTGGCCACTCGGCCACCAACTTAGCTTAGCATCTCACCATCACAATCCTTTACATAAAACTTTAACTCAATCCATCATCACTGGTCAATTTTCCATTCCCTTCACCTAGGGTGACAATCCAATAATTCATTCCACAATTTCCGGAACACCACAATTCCATAATACCACACTTGGTGTACACTCATGTACATCTCCAAATTCTCACATTCATAATTCAAACTGCCATCTCATGGCATCTCACACATTTCATCATGTTAGGCATATTACTGTTCCCTTAAGTTATCCAAAATTCACCTCTTGCGTTCCTCACAAGATACAATCCTCTAATGCAATGGGTAAGAACATCCTTAGGTTTAACCCCTCGAGCTCTTGCTGTCCTAAGGGCCCCAGGTGAAATGCCCCACCAATCAAAGAATCTGTCCTTATAATTCACGCAAGAAGAGGTAACATGCCAACGGCTGTACTAACTGTCCTACTAACACAAGGTACTACCACACACCACTTTACTTATACAACATAATAATAATCTCCGGGAACATAATCCATACGGAGATAGCCATACAAATAAATACATTCACATCAAATCCGTATATAACGGCAAACAGATTCTTATATAGATACCTAATGGTATACTGGTTCTATCTCACTCGTGCACCATGCACTATAACTTTCCAATATGGTTCTTTTCTCAACAATATACTCATTTCACTTGACTAGTCATTAGTCCTAGGCCATAGAATAATCATCCCCACATGATTCCAACATCTTTCTCATATTTTGGCTCAAAATTTTCAATTCTTAACAGTACCCATGTTCGGTACAGTCCTAATCCATTGTCCATCATGGCTCATAGCGACCATGCTCAACACTGTAGAAGATCCACTTCATTAAACTGATGTTACTTTTCTCTCAATATTCCACTATGACACCAAGAGTGCCTTCATTTAACCGTCCACGCATTCTGCGCATCAGGACCACCAGATACATTATCAACTTCGAGCAGTGCTCGCCTGGGACTTCCAAGAGCAACACCTCTTAGGATTCAATCCACAAAGGGAAACCCAGGACAATATTATTTGCCACATTATTACCAACATGTGTGCCATGGTATAACTTGCACACCGGGACTCCATCATGAATCCCACACCACATTGAGCATCCAATGACACTCCAAAGAGACAACCTCTTCAAACATTTCCCATCATAGGGATTTTCACTTACATCATTACTCTTTTACCAAAAATAATTTTTCTTTTACCACGGAGTTTACTAACTCAAAACAATACAAATATACATTCAGGCACCCCGGCCTTCACAAAACATATAGATATACACATTTATATATATTGGCGTTCAGCCATCACAGGATTATTATCCCCATATAATTAAGCCACATCCTCCAATTTGCAATGCTCCACAACATTATGGAGGCATATTCGTACCATTAATACACCACACTCAGTTATATTTTCTCACCTCACATTTATCAAGTCCAACCATCAATATATTATGAACCTTCATACTTTCAATCAAATTCATCAAATGCCACACATGGCAATTCTCTCAACTTCTTATATTATACTTTTTATACATATAATATCCTCACTTAGATTAAGCCAACCTTAACTCATCATGGACTAAAGTCCCAATTTCAACATTGAATTATCCATCCCATCATTTCCATAATTCTTTTAAGTTACTCACAATCCTCAATCAAATTTTGAATTTTCTATTTTATTTATACATCCAAGCATATCAAGTCATCCATGTGCATGCCCTCATCTCAAGGGTCTTATAACCTTATACTTTACCCTAAGGTATCCAATATTCCATATAAACACTCATATTCAAATTTTCACAATTTCATCGGGGTCCCAATTCCCCTACCACATCAAAGATATACCACTAATTCCACATATACTCGATTATTCTAACTCCCCGTACAATTTGGGAAGACTTACCAACATCATCATTATACAAACATACTACCACATTATACAACAATTCATAACACCATTAACTCACTAAGTCCTCAATTACATCAAATTTACTCACTAACATATCCATCCGTGGGCAGTCAACACTGCACCCACCACCTGAGCCTAAAGACTGGCATTGGTGCTCCAGGGTTGTCACGAAGGCATCTTATACTGACCACACATTGAACACGAAGAAACGGGTTGATCAGGCCCAAACTAAGGAATCACATGTGTAGCAGTCAATAAGAGTCTACGTACAACTATACAGCACTCACCTCAATTACACACTCATCAGAGTTCCCTAATGAAACTGCTCTGATACCATAAAATGTAACAGCCCGTTACGTACCGGTATTGTTAACATTGATTATGATATTAAGCGCAGTTACAATCACAGTTATTGGGTTAATTAAATTACGGGCAAACTTTTTCTTTTATTTTATCATATTCCTTTTCATAAATATAACCCTTTTCCGTAATCAATTAAAACAACACTATAATTGTAAGTGCAAATACGCGGAAGCATTCAGCTTAACAACACCACTACTCTTTCTTTTTATTCAACTCATTTAAAACTCACCCAATTCCTTTAGTATCTTACCATGTTCTACCCCTTTACATTAGTTACGGTGGTTTCAAACCACGTACCATGTGGAGTTCTACCCATCAAGTTAATCCCCTTTCTTTTAGTCCAGAAAAACATGAATTTTCAAAATTTTCACTGTGGTAATCGATTACCAGTGGGTGGTAATCGATTACCACCTGTCAAAAATGAGGCAGTAGCCAATTTTTCAAATCCTCTGTTCTGGTAATCGATTACCAACCTTGGGTAATCGATTACCTCACATGGTAATCGATTACCAAGCCTCAGTAATCGATTACCAGTGAAGACAGTAGCCAAATTTCGTCCCCTGTTGCATGGTAATCGATTACCATGCTTGGGTAATCGATTACTATGCAGCAAAAGTGACAGATTACAGCATTTTAAGCCCAAGAAGGGTTGTGTAATCCATCCCAAACACCCTAGTACTCCACACAACACTTAAACACACCCTAATGTAGGCTCTAGGCCCTTCAAACATGCATTCTCATTCAATTATGTATCATATACAAAGTCTTTAACATAATGGCCATTTTACATCAAATATGGTCCATTTTACAACTTATTCTCCAAGGCTCCTAATACAATGAATGTGGCAATGGACAAGTCCCATGCTCACTCAAATATACAATAATTTCCAAGGTTATACATATACATCATATTGAAAGACTTAACAAGTAGTCATGAACCTACAAGCATGGCATTTTCTACATGCACAAGTTCATGGCCTAAGTCTAAAGCATAAAACATATGCAAAGTATGTCCCAATCCAATGCTCATCACATGGTGCCTCCCATATGCACCTCATGCTCCACTCTTCCAGGCTCAACCTAACCTGAAATGATGCCCCACAACACGGGGTGAGATATATAAATATATCTCAGTAAACCAAGGGCCCTGGAGGTTTCTCCACCCCATGGCTCACTCAATGTGCAAATGTAACATCATACAATATGCAAGCAATGCAATATCACCCACCAACTGGAGACAACCCAAGAACATCCACTCATGGATTCATGTTCAAGGACTCCATCATATAACTCCCGAGACAGTCCTGGCGCCTCTCCCGTGGTTGAGAAGACTCCATGGCAATACCCAACCGGAACTCCTCATGAGCCCTATCCGGCGGACGTCCCACGTTTGGATCATCCTGGCGCCGCTCCCAGAGTCGACTCCACGGCAAAACCCGACTGGCATTCTCACAAGGACGAACCCAGCGGATGTCCAAACTCCACTCGTCAACTGGCCAGTGACCAAACAATTTTCACAAAATCAAGCAATATGCATACAAGCACACAATCACACAATGTCATAACCACATAATCCAACCACAACCTTCCACTAGGTGTGGTGGAGCACACAAGGGCTAAACCCCAGTTCCAAAGGTTACCTCAACACCGAGCCCATGCTCCAAACGTAAGCTCCAAGCTTACCCGCTTCCAAAGCGTCCAAAAGAGGCAACCTAGATAATCCACAACATGATTATCAATACAATTCCAATGTCAACCATTCATTTACGCAATTAATCATCATTTAAATCACCTAGGCCAAAGGCTATTTTTCCATACCATTTTACTTCAATCTCTTTTATAGGTTAATTTACCAATTACACCATGAATCACACATTCTTTCTTCTCATTCCACTATATCACACTATACTATGATCCAATTAAACATCATTTTCAATCATTCAACTTCCACTACATCATTTTTATATCATTTTTCCTCCAAACCTCTCTATGGTTCGAATTCCTCAAAGGTTCATTCTACAAGGTTTTCAATTCCATTTTAACACACACACTAATCATATTATCATATTATCACTCTATTCCCATGGTCCATCATTCAATTATCCAATTACACCACATACTAATTTTCATGAAATCTTCACAAATTTTCCTAAGTTAAAATCCAACTTTTTCACCAAAATTTATCATAGCATTTCTAGCTTTCATGCATCATTCTAAGGCCTTTTCATCTAATAGCATTTTTCCATTTGGGCTCTCTATCATCACACATCTAGAATTAAAGATTTGAACACAAATTTCTAGATCTATGAATTCAACCATAAAAATACCACAAATATACTCACAATGTGTTGTATGATCACCACCAAGGCTTCACTAAACCATTAGAAGATCAAAACTCCAAGAAAACTCCAAAAACCCATGTGGGTCGAATATGATCTTGTCCATTTTCGCCCCAAGGAGGTGGTTTCATGGCTTCTAAGTGTTACCAATGGATCTAGAAGGTTGTTTACAATAGATTTCAACACCAAAATCAAGTGATTTGGTGGAGAAATGAAGAAATGGTGAAAGAAGAGAGAAATGGGGTTTTGGGGTTCATTTGGCAGGGGAGGGCGCGAGAGAGGAGAAGAAAAGAGAAGGAAAGAAGAAGAAAAAGAGGGTGGGGGCCAAGTGACTTCGGTCACACGGGTCCCACACGCGATCTAACTTTAACTCCGATAAAAATTATGATCATATATTCTTAATCTACATATTTTTCCAGTCCATGACATATTTTTCTTTCCTCAAAATTCTCATAAAAATTTCACACTTATCGGTACACTCGTACCGCAGTATCTTCCACTTAAAAAGTCACTATTCATCAATTTTTCCCAAATTTGCCTATTCACTCAATTTCCTGCCCGGATTCCATTTCCAGCATTATTTTTGTCATATTAAATCTCTAACTCCATTTTTCATGCCTCGGTTTACGTTCTTGGCAAATTACCATTTTGCCATTTTAGCCCATTTTGGCCCTAATTCTCGGATTTTCACTAATCCTTCCCTCTTAAACCCATATTTCATCAAATAATTTCACATTTAATTTTCCGAGGTGTTATATTCACCCCACCTTTTAGGAATTTTGTCCGCAAAATCAATTATGCACATATGCTACTCGGGATACAGCCAGAGAATCTCAGTCCCCCGTACCCAAGAAGCTCCATCAGTGCGCGGACACCAAAATAATTGTTTACATTTCTATCTTTTGGCTTTTCAGCCCCATTTCACAATGACCTTGCCTTTCAAAGGCCCAATGGGAGACTTCAAGTCCTTCCCAATTTCAATACCAACCGGTGACACCACACGTGAACAACCGGAGCGTATCACTCAGTGGTGCACTTTCTCTGCTTTATCAAGCCAATTTCTTTCAATTTCTTTTCAAATTCTTTTCAATTTCTTTTCACAAGTCCGGCTACCTAGCACATATAGCCCATAATTTCTCTTGGCAGGTTTTCCTACCAAATTAACATATCAACCTATATACCCATAGGGTTATGCCACATCCTATTCAATCTGTGCCACACAGGCACTCTTACTCATTGGCACCATACCGCCACAATTTTCCTTCTTTGAATTTTATCTCCACGGAGTATTAACCCTTGTCATCAATCTCTTTCACATTTCTTATTCCACATCAAACACTATTATGGAATCTCACAGCCTCTCAGTGCAATTCACCGGGTAGTTATCTAATTCACGCTCACTATACTTTTATTTTCCGAGGGACAAATCCCCATTCTTGGCACTTAGCCACGACTCGTATACACACACTTTGCTTTTCTCATGTTCTTAACCTATAACGTACCATTTCGCCTCAACACTTATCTTTAACAAGCACCATTTCTGTGCTAAACGTTTGGATCCAACCCTACAGGTTTACCAACTTTCGCCAAAACACCACGGCGGGTCACTTCCTCAAGACATTTCACTGGTACTCAACGAACCACACAGTTCACTTATACTTAACATCAGTCATTTCAAAGCCTTCAACCATCAATTCACTCATTAATTGTCATACATTAAATCATACTTACAATTTCAACTAATCATCTCAAACTTAACACATAATTCACCATGGATTTTTCACATTAAAGGCAACATGCCTAAGATTTCCACTAACAATTTTCTTTAATCACCGTTCCATACTTATTCTATCAATTCAATCTGTATTTCATTCCATGTACCTCACCTTCATTATCATTTCATTTAAACAGTATGTATCATTTCCAGGTTACATATCATTTCTTTCTCATATCTGTCCCATCATATAGGGATTTTCAAACCTATTCATCATGCCACTAGGAACTAAATCCATCCTTGTCATTACTTTCGTCACTTCATATTGATGATTACACAATCTCTCGGACTACTCAAGTGCTACTAGCACTCTCAATCATATATCTTGATACCTAGCCAAACACAACCTTAACATCGTGTATTTTCAACACATCACTCACAAAATTTTGCATCTATACTGCTTCATCAGTAACTCTACCATCAAGGTAAGGACATCAACCTTTTATTTCCTCAAGTACCATTCTATTTAACAACTATTACCACACTTTCTTACTTGACTATATCACAATTTATCACTTATCAAGATCTTTGGCCACTCGGCCACCAACTTAGCTTAGCATCTCACCATCACAATCCTTTACATAAAACTTTAACTCAATCCATCATCACTGGTCAATTTTCCATTCCCTTCACCTAGGGTGACAATCCAATAATTCATTCCACAATTTCCGGAACACCACAATTCCATAATACCACACTTGGTGTACACTCATGTACATCTCCAAATTCTCACATTCATAATTCAAACTGCCATCTCATGGCATCTCACACATTTCATCATGTT